>CAJNJA010007238.1:0-16288 GCA_905231915.1 Symbiodinium necroappetens
ACCACCACAACCACCACCACCACCATTGGTTAAAACACTATCTTCCTTGTCAGCGGTCGCCAGTGTAGCCGTTAGCCTCAACATCAGCTATTTGATTCGCCTGATCAACCCGCCTCGTCATCTTCCCGTCATGGTCGTGATCTCGCCATCGTCACCACATCGGCGTTCTCCTTCATAATTGTGTCGTCGTCGTTGTCGCGGTCGCCATCGCCGTTGCCCGTAGTCGTCATCGACTTCCGCCTCCTCGTCTCTCTGCCACTGTCAGCACCATGCGAAAGATCTTCCGGTCTGACATCTCCAGGCAGACAGAACGAAGCAAGGAAACTCTTTCATGCAATCCTAACCTGTAGACAGCATTTGGACCTGGCTCTACGGGAGTGTAGGGACCAAACTCGTCTCTGGCTTCAGGCGCCTTTTGCAGCGCTGGGTGCCGAGAGGCGAGCACTGGAGATGGAGGCGAGGCTTCTTCGAAGCCAGGCTGCTGTACGATTACGCTACCTCTGCGCTGCATGCTTCAGGAAAGGGACTACCACCCACCGGCAATGCACCTTCCAGAACTACTGAAGCAAATCCCTAAGCCCTGAGCGCTACATGATCAAGTCGCGTCACTCTAAATATGGAATCCTTGTCAGCAGAAACAGCATGGAATCCGCTTTTTCTAGGGACCACACAACAACCCAAGTATTGTTAACATTCACCACAGCTCCCGGCTTCATCTTTTGCCACTGTCGCGATAGTATAGCTCTAGACTCTGGACGCGCTAGAGCCCAAGAACTCTCATGTAGAATGCAGATGCCTGACTAGCAATCCCCTTTCCTTAAGGGCGCGAATATTAGGCCATGTTTTACAAGATGCAGGGGGCATGGGTTTATTGAATTTGCCAGGTGTCTGCATTTTACCCTGAGTCCTGGCCCCGAACCCGCGTGGACGTGTCAAGGCACAAACCTTTCAACCTCAACGTTCGGTTAGTGTATACACAATATCCAGTGCTTAAGACCCCTGGAGCCTAAATCTCCAAGCATCTTGAAACACCTCAATTGCCTGAGTCAGTTCACACTGCAAACTCATCAGGTTCTTACATTCCTGCAAAACTAAAATCCGTGACTCTTTTGATAAGCCTGAAACCCCTAAGTCCTCTCAACAGGCCGGAACAGGGCAATGATGCGCCAAGATCAACATCTCCAGAGAAGACCGAAAGTGAAGCCTCTCAACCTAGACCCTGGAGTCAACTGGGGCTGCAAAGCATTGCCTCTCAGTTCCGTTAGTCAAGATCCTAGCCTAGGCAACAAGCCCTCAATTAGACCTCAAAGAGCTTAGGCTCAACACCAATATAACTCGAATTCCTCTTCTGTTCTTGAGGGACACCGCAGAATCGGAAGCCTCTAAACTGCGATAGCCATGGCATCTGGTTCGCAGAGGCTGTGGAGCGACACGGAGCTGGCCGGCTCATCTTGCTGGCCCGCGGAGCCGTCAAGGCTGGGGACTTGGACTTAGGGTCGATTGTTGTGGCTTGAGGCTTTCGGTCTTTAGGCTTTGAGGTTTAGGCTTAGGGCTTGGGGTCTGCGCGCTTCGAGCCTTTCGACGGCTTCTGGAGTCATCAAGGGTGAGGCGGGGAGATGGCTTTTCTGAAACTCTAGAATGTCACAAGCACTTGAACGGCGTTAGATGCCGAAGGGTCTTCAAGGCCTGCTTGCGCGATTTCAGTCTTTCTGGTTTCGCCTCATGCGGCGTCGCGGCTGGGGACATGTCTGGAGACTCTCGTCTGCTGGCCGTGATCTCTTGTTGGGAAGTGTGTTTCATACTGAAGATTGCCGTCAGGGTCGGCGGTGCCGGGCGGGGAAGGCGGAGCGCAGAACGCGAATGCGGACGCACATAGGGTTTGTCCATGAATCCGCTGTTCGCTGTTGAGGCGCTGGCTACAGAAGAAGGTTAGCCACCACCGTCCGAGACCGTAGACCCTCCAGTCTCGCCATGGCCATCATGCTCGCCCTCCTCTGGCAGGTCCAGTCTGCCTTGGAGTGCACTGACAGCTCTCCTGCAGGCCCAACAGCCTCATAACAGCTGTCAAAAGTAGAGTCTTTTGCAAGAGTTCGAAGCCCTGCTGTTGGAGGTTCAGTCTGACACACTCCTTGAACGAAAAAGCAACAAACCTTGCTGCAGCCTCAAAAACGGGTCATCCAAGGACGTCCCATGGGAGGCGAGCCTGGGTTTAGGGCTTCAGGAGGTGCCCCAAAGTAGATGGAATGTGACACCAAGGAATCATTTTATGGTCCCTCAACTCTGGGGCTTTGTCTGCTTTAGCATGAGTGTAGGGCCGGGGTTGCAGCAAAATTCAATCTCTAAGAACGAATTTGCTAAAGTTGTCAGCCATGGATTATAGCATAGTACAGCATATTGCTTGACATTTACACCACATGTGAAGAGAAGCGTTTCTTTGAGCATGCTTGGGTACTGCCCGTGTTTGCTTCTGACTGCTGTAGTGAATTTGGTGGTTCTTTCATCGCCACTTAGACTTCTTAAAAAACAGAAAGCACATGTCCAAGAGAGTTTTGCATAACATAAAGCTCGTTCTTTCTTGGGATGTCTTCATGCAGTGGACGGCGCGGGCTCACAGAGGTCCTTGCCCCGCCTGTTGGAGGTCTTTCTAAACTGCTGGGACTAGCCCGTCATGTGTATTGTGTATAGTTCTGTCCCGACGGTGCGACCAGTCAGCTAATTAGGCAGGAGAACCAAACCCGACCAAATCAAAACAAGTCTTTTCGAAACCCTAACTGGTCTGCTTGTTTACACCTTCCATTGATTGGAACCCCGCTGTGTTTCTTACGAAGTCTGACCTTGCAATAAGGATTTCCAGAGCCTGATCCCTAATTTGCGAAAGTTTGGAGTCGCCTGTGGAATCGTTGTGCAGAGCTTGTATTCTTCTCACAGGCCATCCGCAGTGCTTCGTTCGCCATCGCGCCAGAGAAGTGGAGCAACACTAGCAGCTTGCGCAGTGATAGCGCGAAGACGACCATGTTTTCTCCACTCATTCCTGGCCAGAAGGCTACATACACCTACCACACGGAGCACGCATACTACATGCAGTACAGCCAGGCTCTCTTTGGCATTACGCAGAAAAAAGGGGGCTGGGATTGTCTTCGCACTATGAGATAATTATGTCGGGCAGCATTCCCTTCTTCATCGGCCTGGAGGATATGCCAAATCGTACAATGACAACCTTCCCCAGGTAGCTGGTCGCCAGTGCGATGGCACTTCCGGGGGTTCCGTCAGAAGGAGAAGCTGTGAAATCGATGGCTAAGGCCAAGGTGCCTCAAGTGAATCTCGCGCAGTTTGACATGAAAGCATACAACACGATTCGTGTAGAATCTCCTGACCACCAGCATGGCTTCCAAGGTCGTGCCTGAGAAAGTTGCGCAGAAAGTGCCAGTCCATTCGCAATGTCCGGAGGTAGGATACGGGCATTTTGTGCTTGTCAACGAGCTTCTCACTCGACAAACAGAATCTTTGTGCTCGTTTCTGTAAGCTCTTGCAAAAGGACTAAAATGACTAAAACGTTTAGAGTTGTGTCCCCCTGTTTTGGCAATGCCAGGCTTGTGAGCAATGGGCACTCAGTATGCACACGGACTGAGGGTATGCTGGACACAATGCGTGATGATTATGCGGGTGCCCTGGACACTGCCTACGGGGGAGGCTTCTCTTGGGCGCGCACTGTAGATCGCGCGAAGTTAGGGTGTGACTGCCATGGGCCGTGGGACTACCACCTCCTGCTTGCCGAGGGCAATTCAGATTATCCAGAGCCAGATAGTGAAGACACCAAACAGGCAAAAAACATGTTTGCCATGAATTGGAACGACGGACGTCCCCATCCGAGGGTTCCAGCCGTGGCAACGGTATACTTTGTCAGAGAGCTTTGGCTTTGACATGGATCCGTTCTGTCGTCCGTCAAAGGCTGGAGTGACATGGATCCGTGGTTCATAGATGCAATGCAGCATCGAAAAATGCAGATCTCCAAGACTCATGTTGAACTGCAGTCACCGTTGTGGAACGCGTAGGCTCGCAGAAGCTTATGCAGTCTTCTGCCTTCATTTCTTGTTAGTCTGAGTGTATCCCGTTCAGATCGCAGCTTTTCTATGACGTTCTTGCTTTTGCCTCACCTTCGGTGTCGGGTTGTTAGGCTTTAACTCGGCTGTTCTCCTGGCACCACCACCACCCCCACACCGGTCCCACAATATTGCATCAGTATTTTGGAACATGGAAGCGGATTCTATTGAGGCCAGGGCTTCCAACTACAGCAGACACTCCTGTCAGTCAATAGTTCTTACATGCCTTATCTTAATTTGGTACCACTTCTGCATCCTCCAATTCTGTCGTCTAGTTTTGAATCTTGAGGTTTGAAGGCCTGATCGTGTTGGGTCGCTGCGGCGGTTCAGGGGTTGGGGTATTTCGGATTTGAGGGGTCGAAGATTGGGTCAAGTTCCTGACGATTCCATGCCTTCGTTCAGTTGTCTGAGATGTGAGGAGTTGGAATCAAGTCCCAGCTCGGATGAGAACGGCAAGCCCTAAGTTAAGTTCTTCCCAACAATACCCGGTCTCAAGGTCAGCCGCGAAAACCTTAAAAGCCGAAACTTGCATCCAGCGTTTGACAAGTGATTGCCGCGGATCCCGTAGTCAAGCCGAAGCCGTCAATTCCGACGCTTGAAAGTATTTGGAAGCTTGTTCAGTTCAAACTGTTTCGGCCCCGGCATTTGCGCAGATCTTCAGGCCTCTGACTTGGCCCTGAAGCTAGAAATTCGCAGAACTGACAACTTAAGCTCCACAGCCTGAACCCTTATCCCTGGTCGGGCAGGCGATGTGCTGATGAGGAAGAAGGAGCATTCGCCCTCCTTCTTCTTAGGCCTCTTCTTGAACACAGCTCCGTCTTGAAACTCAAATCCATATCCGTTCTTTAAATGTCATTGTCGTAGTATTACGAGTCGTTTAGTCCTACCACCACTTCCACCACCACCACCACCACCACCACCATCTAGTAGAAGAAAGAAGCAAGTAGTAGTAGTAGTAGTAGTAGTAGGAGTAGGAGTAGGAGTAGGAGTAGGAGTAGCAGTAGGAGTAGCAGTAGGAGTAGCAGTAGTAGTAAGTAGTAGTAGTAGTAGTAGTAGTAGTAGTAGTAGTAGTAGTAGTAGAGTAGGACGGAGAGTAGGCAGTAGTCGTAGTAGTGGTGGTAGTCCTAGCAGGGGTAGTCGTAGTGGTCGTCGTCGTCGTCGTAGTAGTAGCAGCAGCAGTACCGGCAGCGGTAGCAGCGGGAGTCGCCGCAGCAAACATACTCGTAACGATGGTTCTGGTTTTGTTGAAGACGCTGTTGAGCATGATACTGGGGGTTGTGATGGTTATGATGAATATGAAGATGATTGTGACCATGAAGGTGATAATGCTGTTGATGTCAATCGTGATGATGTCGCGCCCAGCGGAATAGTAGAACTGGCAGCACCTAAAGGCTTCGCAGTAGCAGCTCAGTAGCAGCTACTTTCTGTCAGAACGATAATATAGCTAGCAATGGCACTCTGTACCAACAGCAACCAGCAGCATCAGCATGCATTAGACAACAATAGCTGCAGCAACTACAACGCCTACATACTCACCCTCACAGACGCCAAGTGGCCATAATACTTTTGCAGTATCAGTAGTACGGCTAAGGAGATGTGTCACAGCAACTGGGCTGGTTAGAGTCTAGTATATCTCCTCCCATGTCGAGTCCTGATCGCTCCTTGTTGACAAGATTGCATCCTGCACGTGGGCGAGCTATCCAACAACCCAGAGGCATTAGTCGCAATAGTATGTGAGTCCAATACATGTCAATGTGAGCATAGTAGTAGCAATATGCTGCCCAGGGCATGGCCATGGAGAGTCACTGCAATCTGCATTGCATGATAAGCGTAATCGTCGAGTGCAGACTTTGGGATCAGAAACTGTGCCATCAGAGGTAGGGGGCTACGAGCATCGTGCAAGTGCTCAGTTGCACTCTTGAACTCCACGGACATCTATCACAGGACAAGAAGTCTGGCTTTGGAGTTACCGGCCCGACGTGGATCCATGATGCACTTTCATACACTCCCAGCAAGGACAGTCGCGCACAGGTTCGGCAAGGATGTGTTGGTGAAGCTTCCTATTGCAGAGTCCAGAACCTGCACACTCCTCAGAGGACAAAAAGACAGTCGAAGTGCAGTCCCACTACTTCCCTTTGAAGAACAAGAGGCTTGGCTGCAACATCTTGTACGATGCCCGGTGTGAGCTTGCGGGCCAATGATGATGCGTGTGTAGCATCGTCACCTGCTCATGTTCAGTGAATGATTGTGTTTTCAGGCTTAGGAGCATGAGTCATGATTGTTTCAGTTGGCTTTGAGGAATCTGGGAGACGTGTCGCTTGGTAGCACAACCCAGAAAACGGCTCTCTTTGTGGTGGTCTTTCGGGGTAACTCTCAGGGATAGCTCTCAGGGATCGTTAATAAGGTGGACATACTCGTCGGAGGGTAAAAGGAGGTTGCGAAGCCAGAGACAGCTGTCCGTTTGCCTCGGCCTGCTCGCCGCTGCTTTTGTTTGACCCTGAGTTTGCAACTGAGCCTGCTCACCGGGTGTGGATGCCTGCTTGACGCACGCAAGGCCTTTCATTCAGACTGTCGGCTACCACTACTGCAAGCTCTTGTCGCCAGCTCGGGCTATGGAGTGGATTTACGTGGATGGCTTGAAGGAGAGTGCTTTAGACATTGTTCTGGATGCGTGGTTGTCATGGGAGGTTCCATGGATACTCATGGAGTCTGCAGGAGTTCTACGGCTCCCATGATGCTGGGATGGAGATCCTGATGTAGCCTGCTTCGTGGGCACCTGACGCCGCGCGCGGATGGCCTCCGCCCCAAAACAAGTCGAGAGCATCTCGCGACCTCTGGCATATTGGCCGGTTCATTCGTAGATGCGCTGCTGCCCACCTTCAGTGTAAAGGCAAGGGTGAACCTGCGCCTCTTGTGCTTGGCGAGACGGACGCAGAGACTTTAGATGCTCTGTTTTTCCGAGCATTTCCGTGCTCGCTGCAGCTTCCAGGCAGCTTCCTGAATCTGGCAACACTTAGGAGTGCTTTTGTCGGATTCAGACAGCTTCGGCCACAAAGGTGGGTCCGAGCGCCAAGGCACAGCTGTTCCATGCCGTGTGGCAGAAAAGACGGGCTGGCATTTCCGCAGGGCCCACACCATCTCACACCTGCTTAAAAGCCTGCTGTTTGCTGTGTCTGTGCAGCCTCTCGCGATGTCCGGAAGATCTTCACACCGAAAGTTATGCTAAGTAGCATCGGTATGTGTGCAAGCAATTGTAGACATGCTGTCCTGGGGTCACGGAGCGGGAGCTGTGAGATGAACGAGCCTTCGCCTGCAACGCAGGACCGCACCTGCCTTTGCGCGGAGGTCTGCTGCTGTCCCGGGCTTGCCGTGAGCGGCAACCGGTTCGGAATCCCAACGTTTGGGTTTGGATGCTGCCTAGCAAGATCTCAACGCTGTGAGGGAGATCCATCATGGTTTGCAGAGGTTTATGGTTCAGACGCGCTTCGACAAAGAGAACACGGCTTGTGATGATTGCATCATCACCGGCACATGCCTGTTTGTGGGGAGCCTACGGACGTATACGGTGCAGAAGCGGAAGAATTAGTGATAAAAGGTCTGCTACCAGAGCTGGTCCAATCTCAGCTGTGGGCCAGCTGATCAGATTTGCCGAGGTTTGGATAGTGGACATTGCGCGGCCCGGGCCCTATCTGGGAGTGCTGAGCAGCCGAGCGGCACTTCAATTCAAGTCTCCGACCTCGGATCGTTAGCCGTAAAATGGACCTATGCAGACTACGACCCTGCAGTCCCTACAGGTGTTTCATCGATATTCCGAGGGAGATTGACCTGCTGGCAGACTGCGACCCGGCATCAAGGGGGATGGTTTTCCAGGGTGGGAGCTTGAAGAGATGTGACGATGCAAGCCTCGCGTGGTGTTGCCGAGGTGTCGTCCTGAGTGTGACAGGATGCATGCATGCGCAGCAGCAGATTGAGATCGACGACATCAAGAAGAACGGCTATCAAGGCCAGTCTTGCGAGAACGGGCTCAGGCCTGAGCGCACAGAAGCCCTTGTGGAGATGCAGCGAAGGAATGCCTCCACTCATCATGAACTCATTGCCGCCAGCGCAGCAGATGATGTTTCAGAAGGCAGGGCAGTTTCTCTGCCCAGACACACTCTTCATTGAGTGTGGAAGGTGGGCATTTCTGGTGCCAGCGGAGGTATGCACCCGGCGATGGTTGGGGCGCCCCAGCCACAGTGCCCTGGGGCCATGGCCTGTCAGCCGAGTCGTGACTTCGTTGATTTGGTTTGGCGACGCCAACGGAGGAGGGCCCACGTCTATAAGACCCGTATTGTAGTCGAGACATGAACTGATTGTGCTGTATCGGCCCGAGCAGTGATTGTTTTGCGAGGTACATGGACCAGTATCCGCAGTACCCGCAGTGCCAGCCCCAGCTTTCGCGGTGAGATGGGGAGCATCGCGAGTCTCGGAATTTGAGAGGGTACATTCGTTAGCAGAACCTTGGCCCACTTTTGGTGATAATACCACCAGCCTACCACTGACCCACCCATTGGACGATTATTCCTGTGCTCCCCCCTACGCTCCACCCAATATTAATATATCACCATTAACATATAACCACTACATCCCCATTACCAATACCAGTATAGGAATAACCGATTACCTCATCCATATAAGAGGAATATTCCTATACTCCCTAACACTTCCCGCAAATATCAACACTACTTCCCCATTACCAATACCAGTATAGGAATAACCGATTACCCCATCCATATTTTGGCTAAGGTGGTATTATCAACCCAAACGGGCAAAGGTTTTTCAATGGACACCGAGCGCCAAGACGCGCTTTGTTTAATTATCGCGTTTGAAAAAGCAGAAGGGCTGTGAAAGTTATTATTAGATGATTCAGGGCAGGATATATAAACATCAGGGTAGTTTATCAAATATGTAAATCCAGTCGTCCACGGTGAAGACGAAGTACATGCATCACCGACCGTTGTAAAATAACCCAAAACATTGTTTATAGAATCAAGGTTATTAATATCAACAAATGAAGGCACATTTGCATCAGTCAAAGGTATGAACGCGACTTCTCTGTAGTTTGACGATATCGTGATCTTGTTCGTTATGGTATTGCATGTGGCAGAATATGAGTTAGTCCTTCCACCACTCTCAATGAAGGTATTGAATTGCGTTTCTATGGCTGAGGCTAGATCAGGAGCAGTATAATTTCCAGCTGGTATTTCAATTCTTCTATATGTTATTTCTTGAGGTGTGGCAGGTGACATTATCTGATGTCTAAACTAGAGGTTCTGCTTATTTGTGTTGATTGAATGCCACGCATTGGGTATAGCAACCTCGTGCACCTGCAAAATGGTGTGGTGCCCTGCAACTGTTTGAAAATCTGACGCGGAACGACTGTCAGAAACTCGGTATTGAGAGTTCGCAAAGCTTTGTTTGTATGTTGAAGGTCTGAAACTGATATTAATCACATATTTTTAAAAACCATCGATATATTGGCTAAGAGTACAGTCTCAATTAGACAACATGCTGAAGTCTAACGGAAGACTATCCACTAGACAAGGTTTTAAGATGGGTTATGATCGTGACAATAAGGTTTATGTGAGAGGTAATAAAATGTATGTTGGTGGCACAGTTGCGTGAATGATTGGAATCAAAATTTCACGGACAGATTTGCCAAGTGTCATCAACATGAACCGGCGACAAAAAAGGTATATTCTTTCAAACGATCCACGATATTGTTGAAGCTACGCATAACATCCGAGATGGTAAGGAAGGCATCATGCCGTATTTACTGTTTTTATGTCTGTGTTCGGGTATATCTATCGGTTCTGCTTTAGGATTCTCTTCACTGATTAACTTAATGTAGAAATTTTTTTCTACAGTCTTATGACACGAGGAACGAGCCTCGTGTGTTAAACACGACAAAACCCCATCGTTTGCACGAGCGCCTGACAAGTATTCTAAACATCACTGCATCATAAGCATGTAACTAATGTGTTTGACGCCAATGCTTTTCATAATTAGTAAATTATGAAAAACATTGTGAGAAGATATAATATGACAACATATGTTGGTAAGACAACCATGGGATTTAAGACTGATTCTTATCCTCCCCATTGTCATCAGCAATGTGTCTGATGTAAAGAACGGAGTTTAGTGCATTTCAAAACATTAATATTGTAAAACGGGTAAGTATTTAACGCAGTATAGGGCCACGGCTACTTGTTGTGAATGTCTTGATAGTATGAAAAATATAATGTGAGTTTCCATGAAAAATAAATGGGCTTCAACGAGAAACGAAAACGTGAGTTAGGCGCATAAGTATAATCTAAGCACAGTCCATAAGAGTTTGCGGAATATATTCTTATTTTGATTACAACCTTTGAAACTAAACCCAGCAAAATTTATGAGAGAACCTTTGCCCACTTTGGGATGATAATACCACCTTAGGGAATATTTTTAGAGGGGTAGTTGGTTCTTCCTATACTGGTCTTGGTATTGGGGTAGTAGTGGTGAAAGGTTGGGTGGGGTGTAGGGGTGTATAGGAATAATCCTCTTGTATGGATGAGACAATCGGTTATTCCTATACTGGTATTGGTAATGGGGTAGTAGTGGTGATATATTGGGTGGGGCGTAGGGGGGAGTATAGGAATAATCGTCTAATGGGTGGGTTAGTGGAAGGCTGGTATTATCACCCAAAATGGGCAACGGTTCTGCTAACTAGATTCGGGTAGATGCTGAGGAGGCAAGTCATCAGCCACTGCTTCGCCCTTGTGGGGATGTTTGTGGTATCTGTGGGCGTTCGGCCCTTCGTGAATAGTGGTGATATGTGGTGATGACACCCACGAAATCGACGTTTGTCCCTCCGTCACGCAGGCAGGGAATGCCAGTTCAAGGAGTTCCGGTGGTGCAAGCAACTGTGGTACGATGAGGTGGGGAGGATGCATTCATTACAGGCACAGTGTACTGCCAGGGTCGGGGGATCCTTGAATTTTTCACAGATTCCCTCTGACTCCTAACCTGCCCCCAGAACAGCGGCCAGGTTCGACCGCCGCCTCCTCAAAGGGCTTTGACAGGAGCTGCAGCCTGCCCAGAGTCCTTCCAACCCTCGTGATGGACGGAATAGCCGGTGGCCGGTGGGTCTTTGTCACATTTTACTGCCAACCGTGGCTAACTAAGGTCGCGGAAGCAGACTTGGCTTGAGCTGGGCACGCACGTGACACTGTAGTTCGCTTGCGTATGGTGCCTGTCAGCCGGTTTTCGTTTGAGTCTCTGCCCGCCTTGCAATGACTTGCATCTGGTCTTAGCTTCCGAACTGCGCATGCTAGAACACTTCGGAAACTCTGCGGCCTATCAGATGCGAGACCAGCATTCGGAAGACTTCCGAATGAGGTGCCTTAAAGTGCACAACAAGACCGGCAGTCGGACCCGCACGAGAATGCTGTAGAATTTGGGCACGAGGCCGCCTCCAAGCTGCAATACGCGAGGGCCATCAAACGACAGCAATACTAGCCGGAAGGATGTTGTTGGGCGCGTGTCAGAACAACTCTTGACAGCTTTTGCTAAATCTCAGTGGAAATTATTATTGATGCCGTGCCCGATTTTCACTGATCACGCAAGCGCAAAGCGCCATGCGAGAGCAGCCGCTGCATTTCTGAACGCAGATCATGTGACTGTCGATGAGGCTTTGTCGGGGGCCACTTGCAGCAGATCACCCCCACTGCAAACCCGATGAGCCCTTCTGCCGACCCCGACAGCCAGGAACTGCGCAGTTTACTCGCACCACAAGCAATCATCCCAGAGTCGTGCTCGTAGCGGGCCTCGGACATCTGAGTTGGAGTCATAGCCGCGTCATAGACCTTGTTAGATGCCGTCCGAAGCTCGCCATGGCATGACAGACCAAACACGCCGCAATTGCAAAAAGAACCGCCAGAGAGAGCAGTGAGCGGAGGTGGAATCGGAGATGGGAGGTCCCACGCTTTGTGCCTTTCAGGAGGCGACCATACGGCCTGTCGAGGCCTCGCCCAGCTCGCCCGGGCGCCGGCGACCCAGCGAGCCAGCGAAAGGGTCCCTTCTTCGCCAATGAAGTCACCGTAGCATCACTTCCGGATGGCTCAGTTTCATTGTCTAGGCCTAGAGCCTAGGCGCCGGCACATTTGTTTGAATATTGGGAAGACTCGATCCTTTGCACTCGGAGGCAGCTCTCGTGCACTTTCGACACCGTGGGGCGAAATGGAGGCACTTGCGATTTAGAAGTTGCCTCTGAGCCACTTGCTGCTCAGAGCGAGGCAGCCAAACCCGAGTCCACGCCGCAGTCGTGCTGGTTCCTGAGCCGCTGAAATAGAGGGCTTTCCAGCTCGAGCTGAGCTGGTTAGGGCGAGGACAGGGTGCACGTATCTGGGTCATGTGAGGGGGAAGTCGGTGTTGCTTCTACTTCCACATGCACGTCATAGCCTTCAGCTCTTATCCATTCCCTTCTTCTCGCATTGTACACTGACACTTGGCGCCCACGCTGGTCGATCCTGGTGTTCGACAGTCTCCTGTGCCTGCCTCTCTCTCTCTCTCTCCCTCTCCCGCTCCCTCTCGCTCTCCCTCTCGGTCTCGCTCTCGCTCTTCGCTCTCGATCACTCTCTCTGTCTCTATCTTTTCGTCTCTGTTTCTACCTTCTCTCTCTCTCTCTCTCCATGTCTGTTTCTCTCACAGTTACTCTAAAGAACCCAGCGTAGTGATGGTGTGATGGGATGCGGGCATGTACCGGTTCAGGCCGCGCGTTGCACCGGAGTTGCATGTGCTGTGACGTGGCTGTTACATGTGCATGCTGTATGGGGACGTACAGTACTGCATGTATGTCGTGTATGTTGGGATGCGTGTGGCATGCTTGATTCGCATCACCGTTCTTTGGCCGCTATGCACTGCTGTGCCGCGCTACAGGTGTGCGTGGCTTGTGCATGTTGTCCAGTTCTGCTTGTGCGTAGTCTACACTTGCTGTCGTGTACGCCAGCACCGATTCGCATGTTGCCTGTAATTTGCTTTTCGCAAGTTTCACGCGTGGCTTGTGTGCATTTTGTGTCATGCTCATGCCCTTTTTGCTCTGCGACTTGCAAGGACTGCAGATATGTAATGCCTGTCCACGGTATTCCAAACATGTAAACAAAGCTTGTTGATGTAGCATGTGCTGCGTGTGTGTGTGTGTGTGTGCGTGCGTGTGCGTGCGCGCATGAAGTGATATGGTATACCTTCTGTAGGCACGCGACAATAATTACGTAATCTGCTCTGGGTGAGACAGTTATTCTATGGGGCCTATTTCGTGTTCATCATGTGATACATCAGCTATCAAGGACGTGTACTTACACTAGTAATAGTACGTTTATGTGCATACATCTGCGCACATACAGATACATGTCATGCACGAAGCTGTACGTCTTCCTGTACTGTATGCGGGGCCGTTTGACATGTGAAGTGCAAATAGAGTATGTTGTAGCGATGCTCAAGATGCTAAAGCCTTCAAAGCTGAACACGCATCTGTGGATATCTGCCTCGTTTGCGGATTTCGCAATTCGAATGTGTTTAGAGAGCCCGAGGCTCGGAACTGGCCAGCCCCTCACAGTTGAATTCGGCGCTGGCAGAGATTCGTCGCAGCGAGGCGCGGTGGAAGAGATTCGCACCGTACTGCTTGTAAGGACTGAAAGCTGTTCAGACACAAGGCAGGAGGCTTCAACTACCTGTCAAATTCTTTTTGTTGTGCTATTCCTTCTTCAGGGACATTTGATACGACAGTTGGCAGCCAGTAACAGGCTGCAAGGCCTTGCCCGCCGGACAATTCTGCAGGCCATTGCACAACACAGAGCTGCCACAATGTAATCTGCTGCTGCTGCTGCAGATTCATAAATTCACCCTCGCCCCGGAATTATTCCAGTCTTAGTCCGTGCAGCCACAGGGCCAACCTTTGCGCTGTTAGGCCAATATTCACCTTTGCTATGTCTGTCCCCCGATTCGATATGTCTTTACCTGTCCAGCTTCCACGTGATCTGCATTCGGCAATACTAAGTCTTAGGAGCAGGGTTCAGGTTCTTTTGGCAGCTAGGCCGAGCCCTAACAGCAAAGGCCGGCAAAAAGCTGCCGTCCCAAGAATTTTGGTCGTCCTCGCCAGGCCTTGTCCTTGTCCACACCGCCGCTCAGCCCTGGGCAAAGCGTGTTGAGGCCGATAGAGTGCACAGCTTTCTAGGGCTTCTGCATGATTTACCAGGACTTCGACTGCGCTTTCATGTGCGATCCAAAGGAAGCAAAAGCGGGTGAACGCCGCACAGATGGGCATACCCTGTTTATCGATTCCAAAAGGGGCCCAGCCGTCTTCTGAAACCTCCGCAAGGCTCGAGGCAGCTCCCTCTGTGCCGGCGGAGTCACGACTGTCGGTGCGGCTCTGAGACTTTTGAGCAGTTCCGTGAACGTAAACTTTGCAACTAGTGCTTCAGAATCTCACATGTGTCCGATGAGATACACGCAGCGCCGGAAATTTCTCCTGCAAACAGCGCAATCCTCATCGTTGGTCTGTAATCGTAGTGATGTAGCGAATGTGGTGTTCCCCATGGTTGGACGACGGTGCCGTGGTGATCTCTCCGCATGTAATGTTGAAGTGGGAGGCAACCTCTATAGCGATAGAAGCTAACTCTGCCTCCCTTCGTCACTAGCAGGTTGAGACGGTTGAGGTCAGCAGCCCGGCGAGCCACGTGCTTACCGTGCGTTGAGCTCCCGTGCAGAGAGCGAGATAGAGGTAGCACATGCGTGCATTGCGAGGGAGCATTCGGCCGGCGCTGGCAATGTCCTGGGCTGATATGGAGGCATCCTACACAACTTCCTAGAGAGGCTTGGGATTCTCTTCGGGCGCTATTCCTATCATGTTCTCGCCCTTGGCTTTGTTTCCGAGTCAGCCCGCGCATTTTATTTCTAGTCTGTCGGTCTTTTCGTCGCTCGGTCCATCTCGGTCTCAGAAAGATGTGCCTACACGGTCACTTCTGCTGATCATCAAGAGACAGGTCCGCGGCGGTGGTGGTGATCATGACGGTGACGATGATGACAATGACGACGACGATGATGACTTTGATGATAATGATGATTTTTATGATGAGATGATGATGATGACGATGATGATCATGATGACCAGATTAGATGATGATGGCGACGCTGATTCTGCCGACGGTGCCGTTGCTTCAGCTGATGGTGGTGCTGCAAGCAAATCGTGCGGGAACATGTGCAACCTGCCACGACGGGCGTTTCGGGTGATGATCGATGAAGCCAGAGGCCGACACCTAAGACAAGACGCGACCAAATACCAAAGTAAATCATTCCAACTCCATCACCAGATCGCACTGACCTCTTGTGTCGGTGCATGGCATGGACGGCTCAGTCGGGTGATGTCCTACGATCGTTGGGTCTTGCCGTCGCGCCGGAACTGCTTCGCTCACAGAGGCAGCGGCACTAGAGCCACTAGAGCCTTCGCCCAACTCCGGCAGCGCACCTGGCTTTGCATGGCTTCGCGCTGCTTTGGGACTCTGGGTTGCTTCTTGTGTCCTGTCTGCCGAGGTGCCTCGGAGCCTCAGAGCCCCCCGGGGACCTCACTCTCCTCGCCTGGCCTTCAGCGAGCTAAGGAGGTGCCACCTTGGCTGCGATTGGAGTGCAACAAAAAGCGCTTGGCTCCCTTGCCAGGACGCGGAGCCTGCTGGCAGGACACTGCGGATTGCAGTGTGAAGCCCACCTGCGACGCAGTGCAGACGCTTGCAGGCCCGAGCCTGCCCTGCAGTGCCAGTGGCAGCCCCAACCGCAACCGCCGGCTCCTCCGGCGGCGCCGCCGGTTCAGCCGCAGCCTGCACAGCCGGCAGCAAGTGCAACTTGCTCGGAAAGTTCGCATGCGATTGCTGTGTTGGATCGACGTCTAACTTTGCGCAAGAAGCGGTCCGTGTTCCCAGGCCGAGGCCCAGGCGACCCCCCTTTGGGAGCCGGTCACAGCCGTGCCCAGGCCACGGGAACAGATGCTGGCGGCATTCATTGATCTCCCTCTCCCTCCCTCTCCCTCTCCCCTCCTCTCCCCTCCCTCCTCTCCCTCTTACTCCTCTCCCTCCTCTCCCTCTCCCTCCTCTCCCTCTCGCTCCCTCCCTCCCTCCCTCCCT
>CAJNJA010007240.1:0-12500 GCA_905231915.1 Symbiodinium necroappetens
TGCTGGTGCTGGTGCTGGTGCTGGTGCTGGTGCTGGTGCTGGTGCTGGTGCTGGTGCTGGTGCTGGAGCTGGTGCTGGTGCTGGTGCTGGTGCTGGTGGTGCTGGCTTTGTTGGTGGTGGTGGCATTGGTGGTGTTGCTGCTGGTGTCGTTGTTGCTGCTGGTGTGTTTTCGTCGTCGTTGTTGTTTGTTGACAGTGTCGGGGCCGTGGGAGAAGGGCGGAGGGAGGATGGCTCACACAGCGGTGGGGCGCACGGGGCAAGGGGCAGCGTAAGGGTAGGGGAAGTGGTGTTTGATTTGGTTGTCCTCGTCGTCATGAGCATCGTCGTCGTCGTCGTGGTCCGAGTGCAGGCCCGAAACCCTCGACCCCAAACCCTACGACTGTTACGACATTCAACTGAAGTGCCGCGTGGGCCGAGGCGGATACGCGTAGCGGATGCACCGTCAGAACTCCCAAACTGTTCAAAACCCCTGCAGCGCTTTGGAGCTTTGTTGGTCAGTCCTCTTCAACGCAACCCATTCAGCAGCGCGGCTAGCCTGACAAACGACTGATCGACAGAGGACGGTGGCCCTGTTGTCAGGTTTCAGGATCCAATACTTTAGGTCTGACTTCGTTCAAAATCAAGATCCTCACGCTGACGAACAGAACAATGGTCCAAATTTAGACGCTGAGGATGCTTGAAGGCACGAGCAGCCAGTGAGGCCTCGAATTTCCAACCTGTCGAAATTCTAAGAGACATCGGAGAGGCATTCGACCCGAAGCCTCCAGCGTCGATGCAGCCTGTCTCTCGGACTGCTTGGCGAGATCCACAGATTCGTAGCCTGACAGGTCCGGCTGCCCGGCTGCACGGAGCGGAACCGACTGCAGGGGCTGTAAGGGCATCAACACCAGGACTCGCGTTCTTTCTTCACCCAAAGACGAAAGGCTACTCCAAGGCAAATCCTGCTTTGCGTCTGCCGATCCATTTTCAAGACACTCATGTAAGCACTTCTAATTTTCATGCCCTATCCTCGCAAGGCTTCTCGAATTCTTGTCTAACTACGCATAAGCCGTAGATTGCTTGAAAAGCCATGAGTTGCTGTCGGTGCTTGTTGAAGGTGTGCGAAACGGTTTCTGTGGCGAAGCTGCGTGTCCCGCAACCAACAGCCGAGAAGCAGGAGTCGTAGTCGCTGCACGTCTCCACCTCTCAGACAGGCAGAACTGGGGCCTGCTGGCTTTGACTGAAGCAGAAGCTGAGGTTTCGTACGGCAAATCGCAAGCGACAGCTACGGAGCGACAAGCTACGATGCAGTGGCAAAGGCTTGAGGCAAGGGCCACGGAGACTGAGATGCCTTGGGGCCTTTCGGCGACAACCCGGAAGGCCGAGCAGAGGGCCTTCTTGTGGTAGTTCTCGCAGAGCGCCTGCTCCTGTAGGGGAGGTCTGCGGCGAAACTAGGCGGACAATGCTGACGAATACCTCAACTCCGAAACCAACACGCTTTAAAGCTGAACGATGCTGCCGTGTTCCACATAGCTCCGTAGCAACGTATGTCCCGGACTGGAGGTGAGGATTTGGGGCTCGACACAACCGGAAACAACGTCTTCTCAAGCAGTCACTTCCAAATTCACCGCACTATGTAATATGTCGCGACCTTGAAGATACAGTCTACGAGCCTGACCTCTTGCCGCAAGTTGACTCAAGGAGCATAGTCTCGTGCACATTCCGTGGTTCGGTCGCATGACACAGGACCACACAGTCCCGTGCACGATATGGGTGTCAATCTGACCGCAACGGCAAGCTGAGGTGCAAGTGCATCTAGCGGGCTCTGTTGCCTTCGTTCGTTTGTCCCGATGAGTTCCGAAGGTCACCAGCCAAGATACCATCGCAGCCGCTCCGCTGTTTGGGGGGCTACTGAGTGATTGCGAACCCAGGAACGCGCTTACCTGGAAGCAACCCCGGCCCGGCCCAACGAAATCTTCGGGACATGGGCCTCTGCAGTGTTGTCCTGCTGTGTGGTTGTGGGTGTTGCCGAAGTCGTCGTCACCACGACGATCTTGCTGCATGCCAACTGCCTGTTGGCATCACCGGAGTACATGCAAGAGGCAGCGAACTGAGTGTAGAGCTATCCATCAACAACATCATGAACATCATCATCATCATCAACATCATCATCATCATCTTCCTCTTATCACCACCATCACCATCATCACCATCATCATCAGCATCACCATCTTCCTGTTCATGGTCATCCTAATCATCATCACAACCACCACCATCATAATCAGCACCATCATCTGCCTGACCATCATCGCCATCCTTCTCGACATCGCCTCAGCAGCAGCAGCAGCAGCAGCAGGATCACCATCAACACCATCATCATCCTCGTGTTCATACTCATCCTCGCCCCCATCCGCACCCCCATTCTCATCCTCATCATCGCAGTCCTCATCACCACAATTCTCATCAGAAATGTTTCATCACCAGCAGCAGTGCGTCCAGCAGCAGCAGCAGCAGCAGCAGCAACAGCAGCAGCATCAGCACCAGCAGCAGCAGCAACAACAAGAATAACAACAACATCAACAGAGTGATAATCATGACAATCACAATGGCTTCGTGATAGTTACCCTGTTCCTGCTCCTGACCATCACCACCATCATCATCATCATCGTCGCCGTCGCCGTCGCCGCCATCACCGTCATCATCACCATCATCACCATCATCGTCCTGTTAACCATGTCCATCATATCGATGATCGCCATCGTCATAATCTTCTTCGTCATCATCCAACTCATCATCCACATCAGCATCATCCACATCATCATCAACACCATCGTCATCATCATCATCATCACCAACACCAACATCCTCATGATTATCTTAGTTATTAATCTTGGTTTGGTCATCATCATCATCATCATCGTCACCATCGTCACCATCGTCACCATCATCATAGCCATCATGACCAGCTTGATGTTCATCTTCTTCATCACCACCACAATCATCATCGCTGTCATCATCATCTCATCGTCATCAATAATCAGCAACAACAATAGCAGCAGCAGCAGTTGGCAGTTGTGGTCACTTCCCCATTATCATCTGCAACATACTTTAAGGCCTTTGCGACTGACGTTCGGACGCTCATGCAGGTGAAGCGCCCTTGCAAACAACCTGAACAACCTTGCAAGCAAGTCCCTACGAAGGACGCCGGCTTTTTGAAGAGCTCGGGGAGACTCCTTAACCCCAAATCCGAAACCGGTCAAAATGCACCGAAGACCGGAATGCTCTAAACTACGTGTTCCTCCTCCAAGCCCAAGTCTCCTACATGCCCAACAGCGAGTCCGCCAAATTAAGGATCTCATCCCTTGCGCCCCAACAGCCCTGAGCACGAAGATCCCAGCGGCTTCTCGGTCAGGGAGTTTCGAAGTACTGTGCAATGGGACATTTTTGAGTCCTCGGTGGGGCAAGCTGGGGCCTGCAGCTTTCCAGAAATAATTTGAGTGCTGCTTCAGGAGATTGTCTACAGTTTGGAAGTTCAGGACGTCGTGTAAACCCGGGCTGCAGGGTCAAGAAGGGTAGGATCGGGAGAGTTTCATGCTCGCTGCTCCCTGGTTTCCCGCATACATTTTCTACTCATTTACACACTGTAATTGGGCCGACTTCATCGGGGGCTTCAACACATCGTAGGACTCTGGGTGAATTTACGTAATCAAGGTCGGTGTCAGCCAAGACTTTCAACCCTGAACTACACATACCGTCAAAGCCCGAAGCTCCCTATATTCAAACAACGAATATGCCGCCATTTACAACCTAGACCTAGACCTCGAAGAATACATCAATAGCACTCGTTGAACCTTTCAACACTACGAGACACTTGGTCGGCGCACACTTAAGGCAGGCGAGAAGCTGTGAGGGTCGTGAAGTTGCTGCAGTTCCTTCGTCTCCCCGCTACCCGCAAGCCCTCTGAGGAAGCATGTAGACCCTCAAAAGGAATAGGCACCGCTGGCGAATTTAGGATTTGTCGGGGGCGTGCACATGCTGATGACATTTCTGACTGCCAAAGATATTATCTGGACTCTTTCCCTACCTTTTTGTCGACATGCGTTGTCTGCGAATGTGTCAGTTTCGCGTGCTTGTCTTGCCTGTCCATAACCTGTTACATCGAATGAGTGTTGCGGCTGGCATATCTAACATTCCTTCGCACCCTTGTAGACCTGAGTCCAGATCAATTGCGGATGCTGCATCATTTGCCACCAAAGGCCTTTCTCTCACTGCAGCGGTGTTTGTTAGCTCGGGATGGCCCTGCTTGTAGCATCATGTCAGGCACAGTGCTGCGTTGCGTGCAGTTCCTGACAAAGCAGACTTGGCTAGCCGGCAGCAGGCTGAGTGGCTTTTATGTCTGTACCTTGCCAGACTGTTTCTTCCACAAGTGGCTGCAAATCCTGGAAATCAAGATCTTTATGGATCCTGTTGTCCCCATACTTGTCCTGGCAGCACACGACAGCAAACTCTCGAGTACCTTGATCGACGAAACGTCTGCTGTTGCTTTCCAAGTCGTTTGTTCCGTCGGGATTGACAAAGTCAGCTTCTTGACTTTCCATCCTGGGTGAATCAGTTTTGGCGCAGAGGGACAACATGGTGATGTTTGATGACAACTTGCTTGCATGTGCCCTGCCCCTCGTCTTCGAAGCCTTCGCCACCGCTTATGAGCTCGCTGCTGAAAGCATGTCGGTCCCCGCGCTCCCCGGTGCTGCCCCCATGTCACTACGATCACGCCAGCATGCGGGGTAGCGGTGTACGTCAAGCAACTGAGGCGTTCGCTGCAAGAGCAACCGGTCTTTGTGCAACAAGACAATTGTTGCCAGGAGCCGCGCTGTGTCTGAAGACTGTTCTGCCAAAACTTCTTCTGTGGCAAAGCTCATTACGAGCTTGTTGATAACGATCCCCAGAACGTGTGCCGCCAGCAACCCTGTTGCTAAGCAGTGCTGGTCACACAGCTTGGGGTGACAGAAACTTGCTTTGTGGTAGGGCAGGCGTGGTCGGATTCTTTCCTGCCCAAATGTCGCCTTTCGACATGACTTGGTTCCAGGCAATGCGCTTTTATCTTACTGTGGCTGAGAGTGATGCACGCAGTTGGTTCATGCCTCTAGGTCGTCTGGCCTAGTTAAAACTTCCTGGTGGGCTGGTGCTGTCAGAGAAGTGCACCGAGCGAGTGGTGGCCCGCTACTGCTGGTGGAATTCTGTACTTCTTCTGGCTTTAACCGTGTTGTTGCTCTCTCTTTCGGGGATGGTGGGCGCGCTTGCAATGCTAGACCGACCTTTCCCTGAGCAGTTCCAATCCTGTTACATCGACGTTGTGAACCTGTCTGCTTAGTGCAGAGCCCGAGCTGGGACTGGAACCGTTGAGAACAATACCAAGATTAATGTTTCGTATAAAACGTTGGGAAGTGGAGTTCACCAAGGCGAGCGTCGGGCCTGGCTTAGGGTGTGGGGTGTTCTTTAACATCGCAGTCGAGTAGCCCTGTTGGGTTCTGGTGCGCCCTTGAAGCTTGGGTCAGCTTGGTTTAGGTGCTGCGTGCCCGTTGTGTGATGATCGACCGCGAGCCTGCAGCCGCTCCAATTGCCGTGGACTAAATTCGGGATTTGCTGGTGGCTCGTACAGCAGCAGTAACAGTAGACCATAGTCAGTGCTGATCTCCAAAACTTTGAGCAACGGCAATAAGCAGCTCATTTTTGGCGCAGCAAAAAATCAAAGTGAAGGGAAGCCGGGGGCTAAAACTTCGAGAAGCGGACCTCCAAGACCTGGAGCCAAACTGAAAACAGTGTGGCTGTCGTGAGGAGGTTGTGGGCTCTGGCATCCGGGCATGTTGAGGGGTTCAGGGTTGAGGTTTCTCGCTCGTTGAGAAGGGTTTGCATCCGAAACACTGCTTCTTCGCGATGTAGTCCGCCAGGATGTGCACGTCTCGTTCCAAATATTGCTCGTAGGAGCCTGTCGAACAGATAGCGGGAAAAACACACCACCTCAAAATCCCAAGTCTCAGAAACATAAACCATTCAACGAAACCAAGGTGTCCCAACACTGCGACCTTTCTCTTCACTCGCTTCAACACGACAAGCATGCTTCCGAATATTAATACACGCTCATGTGCAAACACTTGCAACCACGAGCAACTCGTGAGCGCAAGCAGAATCGACATAACAGCCGGTTACTGGTATGGATAGCCGATCTATACGTATGTCCAGTAGACAATTAAACAAGCCCAAATACACAGATTTCGGTGTAGACGCGACAATTGCGCACGCACAGACAGACAGACGGACGGGTGGGAGCCCGGCAAGCCCTCAGCCCCAATGCCCGCCTGCAAAGGTGTCGTTGCACCTGGCCGCTTTCGCCTCTGCCACAGTCCTTGATGGTTGCTGAGGATCTGAGTGGAAGCTTTCGGGGGCTTGTGAGTTCAGGTTCTCCGTACCGGAGGCACGCGCTCCCCTAGATCTCCCGACCCAAAAACCACGAGAACACTACATTCCCCCAGCTCTTTGCATTCCTCATCCTGCTCCTCCTCCTCCTCCTACTATTATTATTATTATTACTACTACTACTACTACCACTACCACTACCACTACCACTACCACTACTACTACTACTACTGCTACTACTGCTACTACTACTACTACTACTACTAGCATCTCGGCTGGTGAGAAGGGCAAAGTCCTGCGACAATGTCGCACAAACAGCTGAGGCTCCGCATTGAACCTAAGCCCACTAGCTGCTCCGGGGCCCTCAATCAAACACTGCTTCTCCACAGGGAGGTGCCTTGCTAGCCGCGATCCAAGGACAAACACGAATTTCCGGCACTGGCAAGGCAGAACTCACTTGGTGAGAGCGAAGCACCTATGCTGCAGGGGACCTTATGGTCCTTTATACTTTCTGGATGTGCTGTGTGCAGGGACGCGATCGGAGACCTCAGAGAGTAAGCGATGTAAAACACTGGCGCTACTGGGAACCAAGCCACAACAAAATTGGGCTGGATGAGGATGGAACATATGCCGGAGAACTCTTTGCAAGAAGCGAAGCCAAATATCACTTTATTTCCTACATGCGGGAGCTCATGTTGCGGGAAGTTGGAGGGTATGTCTATAGTCTGGATTGGACACAGGACTGGGACCTCGAATGGACTGCCCTCTCAGGACGTGCTCTCAACGCGGCACGGCTGTCTGCTTCTGAATACGAACTTTGGAAGTGTTGCAGAATGCATTACCCCAGCTGGATACATTTCTGGCCCCAGTGGAGATGCCCAAAGCACATTGATTTACACAGCCTGGACTGATTGCAGGATTGCACGTACAGGACCAACCTGCATTGGAAAACGGGGAAGCCATTGGCGGCTACGGAGACAAAGCAGACATTGGAGGCTGAGCTCCTCCAGAAAGCGCAGGCTCAAACGAAGGGGTAGACGAAACTATCTGCACAGATGCTGTCGACTCGTCTACAGGATGATGGCACGCGTGATCCGCATCATGATGGGATGGGAGAAGTGCCCACGGCATGCCTTCATGCCATCACCTCCTGCAGTAGAGAAGTGCTATGATCAGTACATGCTGCACATGTTCGTGCGTCTGGAGATTCGCTGCAGAATCTCCACCCTTGTCACTTGTACTACTCTTGTTGGGGCTCACAGCGGTGGCCACAACATTTGAAAGACTGACTCCGATGGAGGTTGCGCGAAGACACCCCAGCTCCGCCGCGGGATCCTGAGGCTCCCCCGGCTGGGCCTCCGCCGCCTCAAAACCTGCTGTCCGTGCAGATATCCCAAATGTAGCAAACACCCTGCAGAGCTTCGCAGAGCTTCTTCCACGTCGAAGGACCCATGCTTACGCGGCTCACAGGACGGCTGATGCAGTGCCAAGGAATCACAGTGGAGGTGAGGGCCACGGCTCATCATGAAGAAAGCTTCAGGGACGTCATCCACTACAGCAACGACGAAGAAGGAGGAGAGGCACGAGCTGCAGAGATTGTGGATCGGATGAATAGAGAGGGCAGGGCAAGCAAAGGTGACCGAAGAGGAGCCGGACGAGATGGTGACAGTCTACCTCTCCCCGGACCAAGTCGAGAGTGACATGGAGAACGGCGACGCAGCGGGAAGCAGTGCGACGACGAGTGGAGCGAGGAGGCACGAGATTGAGAACTCCGCCTTCAATGTCACAGGCGACCTCAGCATCACCACTGGCAGCTCTACGACACGATGGTCAGTACGAGAGGGCGCTGCCGAAGCCAAGCCCAACGCCAAGCGAAAGTCCAAGCCTCACTTGATCCGAGTTGTGCAACTTAACCACCAAAACAGGATTCATAAGCTCGCATGTGCTAATCACTCAGGCGTCGCTTGGATGCTTATGAGTAGAGCTGCTTGTCTCATATGCTTTTCGACCGCAGTGCAGCTTGCATTGCAGATAGCAGATCCTGCAGAGTGGTCCTTGGCACAGCCTCGACAACATGCACGGCATGCAGAAAAGATCCGTGGTCCGATGTGCAATATTATATGCCTTCTGCAGAACTATCGCAGCACCTGGCTTATGTCACGGGTGACCAGGTACTCTTGTTCCTCGCTACAAAGAACCATGGCCTGCACCTCATTGCGGATCGCAATCAATAGTCTTTTCATGTGGTGTGCAGTGATAACTGGTTTGAGTCAATGCATTCTCAGGGATCCCACAGCTTCTCGGGACACCAGGCGAGCGTCGATGCTTCATCCTCTCAGTTCCCAAGCGTCCTACCACATCCGCAGGACGTCATACGTCGTACAGCCGGGTCGGTCCCAAGTCCGGCCCCTACTCTGGCTTTGTATTCTCTCGCGGTTCATTCGTGCTGCTGATTCTCATTATGCTTCAGCAGGGGGCTGCTGGAGTAGGAGATGCGAGGGTTGACGTCAGTTCTGTCAGGGCAGCTGGAACCACTTCTCAAGTGGTGAAGCGAGACACTTAACAGGAGGCCAGCGCATCTTGTTCCTGCGACTTTACCAGAAGCCCTACTGCTACTGTTACTGCGTGAGCGTTTGTAGTCGATATATTCCTTGTGTGCTCACCTCACAGAGCTTGATGGTAACGGTACCGGGCGGTTGCCAACTAAGAAGTGTAGATCACACAGTTCACGTACCACTTTATTTCAACTCCCTGCAGACTTCCACTCGCGCTTCCTTTTGGCGCCAGGCGCAGACTGTCACTGGTGTGTGTGCAAGAGGGATGGCGCGACTGCTCTAGGACCGCAAGCGAAGTTCAAGCTTGTTAGCAGAATGATGAGCTTTGAAGCTCGTTCTTGACCCACGATGTTGTCGGCGCACGCATAGGAAGACAGCGGGTCTGCAGCTTTCTGCGACGCAGGCAAGCTGTATTAAAATTTATGTAACTGTCTGAAATTCAGGCCAGTTACAGTGTTGCTCATAGCTCTCTACTTGATTACCATTCATGATGTGACACCAACGAATTGTACGAGGCATCGAAGACTGCTCGCACCCCGCATGAGCGAGACCTTTGGTCATACTCACATAGGAAGAGACTCGCGACAGAAAGAAGAGTGCCTAACCCGATTCAACATCGCACATATGTAGATTCGAGCCGTGGCGGTATCCCCAATTAGAAACGTTGTGGCACTTGTGGTGATCCCTGACCCCACGAGCGCCAGGGTCCAGGCATTCGGAGATTTGGACATGATCCGTAATCGCATTTGCGCGCTAGGGCCGATTCGTGGCCACCATCGCCTTCTGCAACTTTGTGACGAACGCGGCGGGCAACTGAACTCCCTGATGAAGCTCGTGACGGCTCATAAATTGACGAGCCTCGCGCAGATGACCGACGACCCGATCAAGTGCATCGGAGAGGCCTCGGCCCGGTAAATAGGCAAATTGAGGGTTGGCGTCTGGACGGAGAATGCCCAGCGGTCTGAGGTTAGCTGGCTTGTCCGCTTTTTGCCCGGCTTCGGGATCATGCAAAGGTCTGCATTGAGAAGGTCTTCGTGCAGGCCCTGCTCCACGGTTCTGCTGGATGGGTAGCCCGTCATGGCTTGAGCCACCTCCTGACTGCACAGTCGCCACGCCGCTGCCGGGGCTGAGCCCATACCGCCTTGCCTGGCTTGATGGACTGAAGGATGGCCATGTCTGCAGCGTTGAGCGGCGAAAATGCCCTCCCCGTGCTGCTGCAAGGTCTTGAGTTCCTCGGCCTTGGATAGCAGGTGCCCCGTTGTACTGATCCAATTGAGCTGCGAGCTGGCTGCCACGGACGTAGGAGCTGCAGAGTCTTGAATGCAACACGCTGATCCTTCCGCCAAGGCCTGGTCCACCTCTGAAAGGAATTTACTACTCCTGTCCCATTAAGTGCAACTCCTGCAACTGCTGGCTGTCCTGAGACTCGTGTGGCTCTGTGGCGGGAGTCGGCTGTGCCGTGTGGAGGAAGGGCGGCTGTGTAAAATAGGCGATGAGCCCGAGTGAGACTCATTCGCTAGAGAGCGTGATAGCGCCACCTTCGAGAGCCACATTCGTCGCGTTACCGACTCCAACGCCACAGTGGTAGTCCGTACCGTTTTCGCATAGACATGCTGGACTGCCTGTCGAAGCAAAGAGTCCCAGACCACTGGATCAGTGCAGTCACACTTCCAATATACTACTACTATACTACTACCCTCTACTCCTACTCCTACTCTTTCTCCTACTCCTACTCCCAGCCCAGCTCCCACTCCGACTCCACTTCCTACTCCTTTTCCACTTCCTACTCCTACTCCTACTCCTACTCCTACTCCTACTCCTACTCCTACTCCTACTCCTACTCCTACTCCTACTCCCACTGCTGCTGCTGCTGCTGCTGTTGCGACGACGACTACTGCAAGAACTGCCTCTTAGTGTTGCTGCTACTGCTGCTCGCCTTCTGCTGTTAATCCCAGGACTGCTAGATACTAGTGCTGCCACAGAAGCTCCTCCTGCTTCTGTTGCTGTCACCCCTTCTTGTTGCAAGGACGCCCCTCCCTCCGATGAGTATGCTGTGTTGTTTATTGGAACGGTCTACAGGACGAAGAAATTGAATTACCAAGACACCAAACCCTAAACCCTAAACCCTACACCTGAACCCTGAAGACCTGAAACGAGCTAGATAAGTCTCTAAACCCTAAACCCAACCCTGACAACCCTAAACATAAGGTACCTACAAGAAAGCTAGTCCACTTCCTATGCCTGAACCCGCCACATGTAGAGCTTTGGCCTGTTGCGCTGTGCATCATGTCGATCGCTGTGGAGGTTGGGCTGCTCAGTGGAAGGACAGCCACCCTGAATGCAGATTTGCATGAAGAGGTAGAAGCACTGAAGCTTCGAGCACGGGCTGCGCTTGGAGTCGGAGCAGGGCGGCTGGTGGACTCATCTGGATTCCCTTTGGATGCAAACTCAACGATCCAGGGCGCCGGGATTCAGAATGGCGATTCCTTGACCTTGCACATATGCAGAGTCCAGATCCAAGCCTCTCGCGCTGCTTTTGCCGCCATTCTGGGTGATGGAAGGGTCGTGACCTGGGGTGCTGCTCACTGTGGTGGTGACAGTAGTCCTGTGCAGGTGGAGCTGAAGAATGTGCAACACATCCAGGCCACTGACCGGGCTTTTGCTGCCATTCTTGGTGATGGATCTGTCGTCACCTGGGGAGATGCTGGCGGTGGTGGTGACAGTAGTTCTGTACAGCATCAGCTGAAGGATGTGCAGCAGATTCAAGCCTCCCAAAATGCTTTCGCTGCAATCCTGAGTGATGGATCTGTTGTGACCTGGGGTTCTGCTCGCAGCGGTGGTGACAGTAGTGCTGTGCAGGACCAGCTGAAAAATGTGCAGCAGATCCAAGCCACTAGAGAAGGTGCTTTTGCTGCCATTCTTAGCGACGGATCTGTCGCGACCTGGGGTGATGCTGAGTGTGGTGGTGACAGTAGTGCCGTGCAGGACCAGTTGATGAATGTGCAGCAGATCCAAGCCAGTGACAGCGCTTTTGCTGCCAGGCTTGATGCTGGATCCGTCGTGACTTGGGGTGACGAGGACTGTGGTGGTGACAGCGGTGCTGTGCAGGATCAGCTGAAGAATGTGAAGCAGATCCAAGCCGCTGCTGCGGCTTTTGCTGCGATTCTCAACGATGGATCCGTCGTGACATGGGGTGCTGCTCACTGTGGTGGTGACAGCAGTGCTGTGCAAGATCAGCTGCAGAACGTGCAGCATATCCAAGCGTCTTATGGCGCTTTTGCTGCCATTCTTGGCGATGGATCTGTCGTGACTTGGGGTGGTTGCGGGGGTGGTGACAGTCGTGCAGTGCAAGATCAGCTGAAGAATGTGCATCAGATCCAAGCAACAGCAGGCGCTTTTGCTGCCGTTCTAGGGAACGGATCTGTCGTGACTTGGGGCGCTGCTGGCATGGGTGGTGACAGTGGAGCTGTACAGGATCAGCTGACAAATCCGCAGCAGATCCAAGCCGCGCAAGCCTCACAAAATGCTGCTGCTTTTGCTGCCATTCTTGGC
>CAJNJA010007241.1:320-16288 GCA_905231915.1 Symbiodinium necroappetens
TAGGGCGCAGGGCTTAGGGTTTAGGGTTAGGTTTTAGGGGTTTAGGGGTTTTGGGTTTAGGGGATCAGAACCTATTTGTTTGTAGGTTCTTGTTATAAGCATAAGCCCTAACTTAAACTAATGTTTGGAGTGCCATGCGTCAATGTTTTATTGTTGGGACCTGCTCCTTGGGACCTGCTCCTTAAAATAAAGGCACCAACATGCAATGAAAGTGCTTACTTTTATCTCCCTGCACAGTCTAGCAAACTGCCATGGTCTTGATTTGCTTGTACGTTCTTGCTATAAGCCTTAACAGGGAGTTTATAGGGAACCGGTAAAAGTCGGGCTTAGGAAGGTAAAGGTACTTGAACCCTGTAATGGATATTCTGATATCCTGGTATAAATCCTTTGAAGGTGTAGCTTAGGTTCAAAATAGCCTAAACCCAAACTCGCAAGCCCCAAAGCCTAAACCGTCCGTAAACCCTAAACCAGAGATCCCTAACCCCAAGAAGCCCAAAAGCCGGAAAGCCCCAAGGCCCCCCACCCCAAGAGCCTAGCAGCCTAAAGCCTAAAAAGCCTGAAGCCCAAAGCCTAAGCCCTAAACCCTGAACCCCGAGCTTATAAACCCTAAACCCTAAACCCCAAACCCAAAACCCTAAACCCTAAACCCCGAAACCCCGAAAAGGATTCAGACGAGGAGGACTTGCTCGCGAGTCTCCTCCGCGATGCCGCCTGAAGGAGCAAAACCCTAAACTTAGGGTTTAGGGTTTAGGGTTTAGCCCCTAAACCCTAGACCCTAAGCCCTAAACCCTAAACCCTAAGCCCTAAGCCCTAAACTCTAAACCCTTCTTCGATGAGCGTTCGGGATCTTCCTACGGTTCGGACACTCTCGGGCCCTGGCATTCCATGTACCCAAATACTGTTGATGATATAAATCCTACGTTACCTTACGGACTTAAGGACCCTAAACTATGGGAACTATGGTATATTCCTTATTTCGGGTGACGCAGGATTTATCTCATCAACCGTAGTACATACATCGGGCCCAAAGTACCCATAATATAGGGGCCATTTTAAGGCCAACGCATATGCAATTTGGGCACATGGACCCTTAGGGAGGGGTTCTGCAAGGCCTCCATAGATCCATTATATATTTGAGGGGCTAGGCTTCGAGATTTTTTCCTTGAGAGTCCATGTACCCAAATAGTATATACTTTGGGCCCAAAGAAGTATATACTAGTTGGGTACGTGGACCCTTAGGGTTTATTGCTGCGGGATTCGATTCGTCTTGGGTGTTTTTTTACCTCGACGTGCCAGAACCCAAGTTGTGGTAGGGTCCCAGAAAGCGCTTGAAGGAATGGCCTGCAAAGCTCTAGGGCTATACGGTTGTTGATATAAATCCTGCAGTACCGGTTAGAAGGAATTTACCATAAAATCCCATAGTTTAAGGTATTGCAGGATTTATATCATCAGCAGTAGTTCTAGTAGCTCAGAAGTTTGAGGCAGGTCCCCAAGATCGTACAGCACCCTTATAAAATGACTCTAACGAAAACGGACCCCTGATGTCGAGAACTACCTAACAGCATGTACTTTGGCCTCAAGTTGTTCCTTGGGCCGCCAAAGCATAGAACATGACAGGCGGTGAATAGGACCCGTCGTCGTCTTCCTGACTTGAACAGCCTTGGAGTTTCCCCAAACCCTGAACCCCTAAACCCTAAACTGTAAACCCTGAACAGTTGTGGAGTTCCCTAAACCCTAAACCCCTAGCCTGAACCCTAAACCCTGGACAGTTTTGGAGTTCCCTAAACCCTAAACCCCTAAGCCTAAACCCTAAACCCTGGACAGTTTTGGAGTTTCCCTTAACCCTAAGCCTCTAAACCCCCCCAAAATGCGAAACCCACTCTGCTGGCAGATGGGGCTCAAGTAGTTCCGGAGGGCTTCCAAGCAAAGCTTTTAAAGCCCCGGTGGAAGTGCTGGAGTCAAGCCATCGCCCCAGCCGTGTTGGGGTTTCGGGTTTAGGGTTTAGGGCTGTAGGGTTTAGATAGGATTTAAGGGTTTAGGACTTGACTTAGGGTTTAGGGTTTAGGGCAAAAGGGTTGAAGGTTCGGGGTTGTCACTGTCGTTGCGGATTTAAGGTTCAAGTAGGGTTTGGGGTTTAGGGTTTAGGGCTAGGGGCTAAACGTGCAGAACCGCGAAGCCCTAATAACCACACCCGATACCTCAGAATTCGGTGTCTAACTGTCACGGCCTCATAGGATCATCTCTTCTGGTCCTTACCTGTGGCCCAAACACACCCACCTTCTTTAATACAGAAGTATGGATAGAAACGATACTAGGAAACACTGAAAAGGTAGGTTTTTCGGCTACAGGTATTTTATGGCCTTCAGGCCGCAGAGATTGGAGGGATGCTGGAAGCAAGTCGCCGTCGTTCCTGCCCTTAGGGCCTTAGGTTTAGGGGTTTAGGGGTTTAGGGTTTAGGGGTTTAGGGGTTAGGGTTTAGGGTTTCAGCAGAATGTGAGGCGTCCAAATCAGGAACTACCTCAAACTCGAAGCCCTACTACCACTCTGCGCGCAGGGCACCGGAAAGGGCACACAACGACACGCCTAAGATCATAGTTTGTGTCCTTACGACGGGCGCTGTGGACAAGTGAAAACACTCTTCAGGACTCAGGCTGCGGATCTGGTCTAGGGTACTTTGACCCTATGTTTTCATAAGCTTCCTTGGGGCCCCAAATGCTAAAACTGCTGCAATACATGGGTAGTTCCTTTTTAGGTCCCACAAGTAGTACGGCACCCTCACAAAAGGGAGCCCACAAGACCCCTAAACCCCTAAACCCCTAAACCCTAAACCCTAAACCAAGTTTAGAGAAACTACCCACATAGGTCCGTTGCATCAGGGTTCTGGGATGTCGGAGGCACACTAGAAAGATGGCTCTGTATGGGGTAAGGTGCTTTTATGCTGGGTTTAGCGAAGCCTATCCATAGGCCCCTAGGTAGTTCCTTTTTGTGGCTTATATTTAGAATCCTATAACCTGCTCAAGAACACGTTCCGCGATATGGGCGCTGCGAAGACTCCTGGGATCTTCATATGAAGTAAGGTTTGTATCGACCTCTGTAGATAGATACGTGCATGTATACATATATATATATATATAGACACACACACACACACATGAACAGTTATAACTACTTGCTGTGAGTGTGCATGGGGCTTAGCAAGAATATTGGTCAGTGTATATTCGGGATGTTTCTACGGGTTACTGCATATTGCCGCTTAATCTAGTAACTTAGTGCGGAACCCCTGTGGGGTGTATTAAACCGTGTCTACTCCAGCAAGCTCTCCTCATCATTCCTGAGAAGGCTGCACAAGTAACGCAAAGGAAACCCTAGGCAGCCGGATCCGGACAGAAGCACTCCTACGTCATGGACCCTTTCTTGCGGCTGTAGGCCCTAGGGCTTAGTTTGGGTTTAAGACGGTACAAGAAATCAGCAGCAACTTGTGAAGCTGAGCCTAAGCCCGTTCCTCGACCCCTCTTGCAATGATCAAACGGTTGTGTCTTGAACTTCGATACCTGAACCTCCAGCACCTCCAGATGTGGTACGTAGTTTTCCTTAGTACTGCACATATATATATATATTTATTTATTTGTTTATTTATATTTATATTTATGTAGTTATATTATATAAATGCAGCAACATGGTGGAATGTACCTCTCTACCCCCAGTCCATTCCAAAAACTGATGGTCCCGTGAACCACGGCCTATTTAAATGTCCACAGCTGCAGCAAGAAGCCACATCACGCTTCTTTTGCATCGACGCTATAGACATGGACTGAGGCGCCGCCGGCACTTCCTCCAGTCGACACTCGTGAGTCAGATTAGTTCGCATGGTGCACCAGGGGGGGGCAGGGATTTGGAGGCTAAGTAATTGTGATGTGTTTGCCTTCAGGGTTGGCTGTGGTTTCAGGTCTAGGATAACTGGACCCATTTCGATCTGAAATACGGACTGAATATGTTCGGGTTGGTTTGCATGTAAGCCGAGGGGTTGCGACGAAGGTAACATCAATACTTTGTGAACACGTTGTGTAGGTCGTTTCGGTAGTGTAGCACTGATTGCAAATAGTGGGGCGGCACTTGCCTGATAATTGGTGTTTTCGTTATTGAATGCGAACATAGTGCCTAAGCCAGCCCTTACCCCTACAAGCTGCGGGGAATCATCTCGTTTTGCTTCTCGTTGCCTGTCTCAGGAATTTTGGGGTTGGGCTTTGGGGCTTATGATTTCGGGCCAGGGAGGAGCAGGTCTTATGTGAAAGGGTGTAGGAATTGAGGCTACACTGGCTACACAGGGGTCAAGGGTGCATGTACCGAGTCTGCCAAACTGAATCGTGCAATCCCCCCCTATCCCTCAAGTCCGCTTTACATCTTGTCCTAACCTGCCAAAGCTCCCTAAACCCTAAACCCCAAACCCTAAACCCTAAACCGCCCTTAACCGATGCCCTACCCACTTCCCCGCCTCTCTTCGGAAGATCACAGCAGCCCAGGACTTTGCCAAAATTCTTTCCTTAAACCCGCATAATGAGCCCGGGTCTCAGTCGGCTTCGCGCCGAGGGGGGCGGAAGCTTCGGCCTTTCAAGAAGGGATCTCCTGGGTTAAGGGTTTAGGGATTAGGGGTTTAGGGGATTAGGGCTTAGGGTTAAGGGGTTAGGGCTTAGGGGGGTTTAGGGGTTTAGGTTTAGGGTTGAGGGTTAGGGGTTTGGGGTTTTAGGTGTTTAGGAACCCCAGGGTTTCGGGCTCCGGAGACCTGTCGCCCAGCTTTACACTGTTACAGCCGAACATGCCGAGGCTTTATTAATTCAGGGTTTAGGGCCTTACTCTCCTATGATTTGGACCCTCAAGTTTATTACCCGCATGGTATCAAGGCGAGTGGGATTTGTCAACCAGGGTCTACACTACAACTCTTCTGCAACAGGGGCCTACCCTAAACCCTAAACCCTAAACCTAAATGTGATTACCCAAACCAGCTAGGGGCTCCTTGTGCAAAACGTGGTACAACATGCGCCCAAACCCTCTTCTAATTATGAAGGCCTCTCACACAACCCCAAATCCCCTCATTAGCACGAAGGAACAGCTCCGAATGGTGCACTCCTTAAAAAAATGGTTTACCCCCAAACAAGAAAAACCCCAAATAACTCAAATCATAAAGGTGGTAGTAGTAGTAGTCGTAGTAGTAGTAGTAGTAGTAGTAGGAGTAGTAGGAGCAGCGGTAGTAATAGTAATTAAAAATAGTAATAGCAATAGTCCAATTCAAAGCATTAAGGCCGCTAGATGAAGCCCTCTACTTCTCTGAGGGGTTTCGGTTTGGGTATTGGCTTCCGGGTCTGATGGTTTTGGGGCTTCGCCTTAAAGGTAACATCCCGCCAAAGGACGCTACAGTGCGGGCATTTAATAATTGGAATAGCGTTTTGGTGCCCATTGTAGTATACCCAAAATACGGATGCCTAAGGAATAAATATAGGTGATTAAAAAAGCTTCTATACTACTCTCTGTTGCATTTCGGGGGCGGCTCGTGCCCCTCAGCAGGGTAGTTCTCTAAATGGTGTCATCCTTTTAGGTCCCCAAAATAATACGGCACCCTTATACAAAGGAGCTAAACCCTAAACCCTAAACCCTAACCTAAAAGGGCCCCTGATTTCAGAGCGCTACTCAACACGCGGATCCTGGTCTCCTTATGTCCCGCTGTCACGTAAGCCCTCAGCCTACCCATAGGCCCCTAAGTAGTTACTTTTTGGGATTACCTTCTTGGATTCTAAACAAAAGCAATAAAAAGAAACTACTTCGGGGCCTATGGGTATAAGGCACCCTAGCAGTAACTGGCCCGAAAGCATCATCCTACACCCATTCTGCAAATGCCCACGCAACCTGTTCAAACCCTACGCATGCAATCTAGGGCCTTTTTAATTACCCACCCTGTTTTGGGTTCCTTATCATAATAATAATAGTATATAATATGCCCTAAAACCTTATTCTAACCATTGAGGCCCCTACACTACCTGTCATTGAATCATAGATCCCTTGAGCCCGAAGCCCACGTTGAACTTGAAGCTTTCAGAAGCGAAACCCACTCGCCATTTTGAGGTCGGTCACACGTGGAGACCGACCCGTGTCCTGACTGCCTGAGGGTTTAGGGGTTCAGGGGTTTCGTGCTCCGGGGTTCAGTGGGTTCCGGGCTTAGCCCTGAGGGTCCATGTACCGAACTAGTATATACTTTTGTTTGGTGTACCTACAAGGGGACCCTATGGTAGAACCCTTTTGTAGCCCTATGGTAGAACTCTATAGTACCCTCTATAGGGACCACTCTACGGCCAAAGTATATACTACTTCGGGTACATGGACCCTTATAAAGGGTAGGGTTTCAGGGCCTTTGAGGCCTGCGGGTTTAGGGATTAGGGTTTTAGGGTTTAGGGGTTGAGGGTTTAGGGTTTAGGGGTTTAGGGTTTTGGAGTTTACGGTGTAGGGTTTAGGGTTTAGGCTTTAGGTGCACGGCTGAGTCTCTTTTGTGCTCAGCTGCAGTTTGCGGGTGAAGGGGGGGAGGCCATTTGGTTTACGGGTCTACGGGGTTTGGAGTTTAGGGTTCAGGGCTTAAGGTATTGGGCTTTAGAGTTCAGAGTTTAACGTATGGGGTTTGGGGGAGGATCAGGGGAGTTAAAGTGACTAGAAGCCGACCACAAACATTCGAACAACCACATCAAACTGTTTGAAACACTTCCAAAACACCTGCAAATGTGGTATACGGTATACAGCAGAAGCCAGAAAGTCGGAACATCATTATTTATACTCATGCCCTTAATGCAATGACGGTATAGGGAATCCCGCCACTAATCATCCTAAATCCATGTTCCAACTTTCTGGGGCTCAGATATAAATGGAATATACTAGAAACCCTCCTAAACCCTGAACCCCTAAACCCTAAACCCTAAAGGGAAGAACACGGCGCTTTGCTTTCCACTTTGCAGTTGGCCCCTGGCGAAATCGCTGGAGAAACGGAGGAGTCCTGGATGGATTTTGTTGTGTTTTTGCAGGGTTCCTATACACAGGATGTCGGGATGAGGGTTTAGGGTTGAGGGTTTAGGGTTTAAAGTTTAGGGTTTAGGGTTTTAGGGTTTAGGGTTGAGGGTTTGGGGTTTGGGCGGGTTCTATCATAAGAGCTACTAGAAGTGTTCTGTAAGGGTTACTAGAAGAGTTCTAGAAGTGCTCTGTCAGGGCTTCGGGCTTAGAGTCTGTAGGGTGAAGATAGAGGTCGGCATAATTGCCAATACTCTTCCTCAGGGTCTCTTCGCACAATATCAACCAAGACCCCAGTCTGGTGTGAGGGGTTGGCCGTTTTCTGACCTCGGGTCTAAGTACTTTTTCAAAGGTAAGCATGGAGCGTTTACGGCACACTGCGTGTTCGGAATTGTAGAACCCTTATACCCTTTAGAACCTGACACCCCGCACCCGCCATCTCAGGCCCCGAAGCTGCAAAATCTTGAGCCCAAAAGGCATCAGCCCCCCAACCCCGAAACCCTGAAGTACTTCTGATACTGTACCTTTATAAGTCCTTTTTTCCAAGCTTGCTGTAAGGCTGAAAACATCAGAGGCTCTGGTAGGCCGAATCTACCGACCCCTCCAAAAGGCATAAGTTCAAAGGCCCCTGAACCATAAAGCCTTGTGCCTATAACCCTTTTAGAATCTTAAGCCCTATAAGCACCAGCCCAAGAAACCTATCGGAAAAAACGAGCCGTCAGCCAACTGGAATACCCATTTGCTCAAAGCCTATGGAAACCAACCCCAAACCAGCGCTGCCAATAAGAGTCGGTAGCCACGTTACATCCGAAACCTTAGGCCCCCCACCACAAAGCTCTGCTCGGGGGAGGGGGAAGTAACCTCTCAACATCCGAAACGTAATCACTGGTAATCACTAGGCCACTAAGGTTACGGCTTCAGGGTTCCGCCACCACCACCAAAACCACCAACAATAACAACATCAAAACAACTCCTGAAAACCCTTCTGACCCGGTAGAAGGAAATAGATTAAACCAACACCCTCACAAAGACGCACACACACAAGCAAGGCTTCGCACAAATCGGGAGCTCCCAGGCCCCTAAACCCCACGCCCGAAAACCTTGAATTCCCAAATCCCTAAAATCCCGAAAACCCCTACAAGCGTCTAAGCCCCATAATCCCCGAAAGCCCAAAGAACCCAATACACCCGATAAGCCCTCTAAGCCCCACGCCCTAAAAGGGGCGAAGGAGAGAAGATGCTCACAGGAGGAAGAACTGACCCAAATCCCTGAACCCCAAACATCCCCAAACCCTAAACCCCCAAACCCTACGGCTTCAACCTAAACCCTCAACCCCATAAGCCATAAACCCAAACCACCCCCAAGCCCTACCCAAACCATCCCTAACCCCTAGACCTTACACCCTATGAGCCCTAAACCCCCAACCACCCCTAAATCCTAGACCTTACACCCTAAGCCCTAAACCCAAACCATCCCTAAACCCAAAACCTTACACCCTATAAACCCTAAACCTTAAACCCTCAGCCCTAAACCCAAAAGACACATCCCAGGAGGAGGAAGTGACCCCCTAAATCCTAGACTCCTTGACCTTAAGCCCTATAAGCCCTAAACCTTAAACCCTAAGCCCTAAACCCAAACCATCCCTAAACCGTAAACTCTAAGCCCTAAAACCCAAAAAGACAGATCCCAGGAGGAGGAAGTGACCAGCCCCAAGTCGGGCGGTTCTTTGGGACTGCCTGGGGCGCAGCCCTCCTCCCCGAGCTCTCCGAACTCCCAGCGCCCCTTGGCGGCTTAGAGTGCTTAGGATTTATTAGGGCCTTTAGGGACCCTAAACCCTAAACCCTAAAGATTTGATATGAGGGTTTAGGGACCATAAACCCAAAAACCCTAAAGATTTGGATGTGTAGGGTTTAGGATTTAGAAGGGCTTAGGGATCTAAACCCTAGATCCTAAACCCATAAGGGTTTAGGGACCCTAAACCCTAAACCCCAAACCCCAAAAGGTTTGGAGGTGTAGGGTTTAGGGTTTAGGGCCTAGGGCTTAGGTTTTTGTTTTTTGGTGGTGGGTGGCGGGGTAGGGGGTGGGGGGGGGGGGCGAAGGGGTTTTGAGGGTTCTAGATTTAGGGTTTAGGGTACCTCTCTTCGGTGTTTTGTTTAGTTCCTCCTGGTTTCTGGTATCAGGTTTTGGACTTAGGGCTGGGCTCCTGGGTTTGTGGTGCTAGGGTTTAGGGTTTGGGGCTGCAGCTTGTGGTTGCGATGCAGGGCTGCAGATTTGGAATTGGGCCTAGGTTTGACAGAGCCAGGGTGTAGGGGTTAGTGGTTTACGGGTTTACGGTTTAGGGTTTAGGGGTTTAGGGCCTTTAGGGGTTTAGGGCCTTTAGGGGTTTAGGGGTTTAGGGGTTTAGGGCCTTTAGGGGTTTAGGGGTTTAGGGGGGTTGTGATGCAGAACCCTGAACCCTCAGCCCACCCAGAGGGCAAGATCGGAGCTGGCTGGGTTAAAGGTTGGAGGTGAAGAGTTTTGGGTTTTGCGTCCTGAGCTTTCAGGGGTGTTATTGAGTTGTAGGCCCTAAACCTTAAGCCATATACGGTTTAGGGCTTAAGGTTTAGAGTTTAGAGTTTAAGTGTAAGGTTAGATTTAGGGTTTCGATCGCAATCTTTGGGCATCTGAGGTTCCCATATATAGATTCCGATATCCTGCAACGGCTCATCGAAATTCCAGGATTCCTTCGCACCCTTACAGGAGCCTTCAAAGAGCCTGTAAAGCCTTAGAGGAATACTTGCTGGAATCCTAAACGGACCCTCGTAGGAACGTTTCTAGGATCGGACCTATAAGGAAGCTTGATGGGATGAACCTCCGAAAGCCCCTAACCGATCCCAAAATACTATAAGGGGCCTTGATAGTCGGAATAGGGTCTTGGGGGCCCAATATACCAAAATGATTATCAGGAACCCCTAAACCCTAAACCCCAAAATAGTATCGGTAATTATAAATCTAGGCCCGAAGCCCTAAACCCTAAACCCTAATAACCCCAAAACCCCAAAATAGTATTGGTAAATATTCAGGCCCCGACAGTGCGCAGGTTCTCCGACCGCGAGATCACCTCGATCTTCGCCCAAGGCGTCCCCCAGGGACGGCACGCCGCGAAGACAGGCCACTGTCTGGGCTTCAGGGTTTAGGGTTCAGGGTTTAGGGTTGAGGCTGTAGGGTTAGGGATTCAGGGTTTAGGGTTCAGGGTTCAGGGTTTAGAGTTTAGTAGGAATTGAAATTCGGATTTATAGTGTTGAGGAACGCCAGGAAGACAGGCCACGCCTTAAACCCGCGACGCTACACCTTAAATCCGGTCTTAGGGTTTGGATGCTGCATGGAGTGTGTAGGACTAGGTTTTAGCGTGGAGGGCACGAAGACAGGCTGCCGGTTCGAGTTGTTTTGCGATTTAGGGCTTTTTGCTTTTTAGGGTTTCGAGGTTCATCGAGAGCTTTTTCGGTTTTGGAGAATTCACGGTTTTGGGGTTATAGGGCTTTCAGGCTTCTGGCTTATCGAATTTCGGATCAGGTTTAGGGTTTGAGAGACTGTTATTGTGGAACCCCCCAGTACATTGTCCATAATGTGGGTTAACGTCGTGGGTTCTGCGTGCTGTGCTACATACATGTTTACATGCATGCATGCATGCATGCATGCATGCATGCATACATACATACTTACTTTTACTTACTAACTCACTTGCTTGTTACTTACCTACTTACTTTACTTTATTTTACTTTACTTTACTTTGCTTTACTTACAAACATACAGACATACATACATAATTACATCCATCCATCCATCCATCCATCCATCCATCCATCCATCCATGCATACATGCATACATGCATACATGCATACATAAATACATACATACATACATACATACATACATACACACATACATACATACATGCATACATACATACATGCATACATACCTGCGGCAGGGGTACAAACCAACTTGCAACAAGCCAACAATCAAGCGAGCAAATAGACACGTAACGAGAACACACAAGCCAACAACAACAAAACAACAACAGACAAACAAACACACGCAAACAACCAAGCCAACAAACAAGCAAACAAGCAAACAAACAAACAAACACGCAGCCAGCCACTCACCCAGCCAACCAACTAAACCAACAAACAGCCCAACAAACAAATAAACAAGCATACAAAAACAAACAAGCAAGCAAGCAAACAAACAAACTAACCAACAAACAACCACACAAACAAACAAACAAACAAGCCAGCAAACAAACAAACAAGCAACGATCCAAGGCAGCAAACAACCGGCAAACAAACAAACACACACACACATACATACATACACACACACACATACATACATACATACATACATACATACATACATACATACATACATACACACACACACACTGACTGTGACTGACTGTGACTGTACGTATGCCCTATACCCAAAGGGTTCTAAGTACCTACATCGTAGAATGTAGGGTTTCTGTTTCAGGAATAGCTATTATGATTCAGGGAACTATCCCCCAAAGCAGTACCTAGGACCCTTTGGGATAACACACCCTAAACCCTAAACCCAAAGACTGACTCCGCACAGCTGTCGTGAGGCCGGCAATGCGTTTATCATGGAGTCCGAGGGGCCCGAAAGCGAAGATCTTCCCGAGATAAAGCCCAGGGCCGAGCGTGCTACAAGGTTCGATAGTTTTAGGTTTCAGGGTCCAGGGTTTAGGTTTTAGGGTTTAGGTTTCAGGTTTTAGGGTTTAGGGTTTAGGGTCTAGGTTTTAGGGTTTAGGGTTTAGGTTTTAGGGTTTAGGTTTTGGGATTCAGGGTTGAGTTTTTAGGGTTTAGGTTTTAGGGTTCAGGGTTTAGTTTCTAGGGTTTAGGTTTTTGGTTTTAGGGTTCAGGGTTTAGGGTTCCCATACGGCTGTTATAGTCAATGGGGCTTTGTCTGCGGGTTCCTGCACTGTGTCACTTTTGAATGATCGGTTAGGGCGATGTTTTTTTCGTGGGGTTTAGGCTGAGTTTGTAGTCATCCAAGCTATGGCTCTCTGATCGGGTTCGGGTATTGCGGTAAACCTAAAGCACCTTAGACCTCACACGTTTTTATGCGCCTTTAAAACTTTTAAGTTCCCAGGGCCTCATCTCGCAAGACCGGAAACCGTCAAGCCTGACCGCCAAAAGTAAGGGGGGGTTTTAGGGCCTGAACGCCAAAAGCAGGGGCCAAATAATTGGGGGAGATCAATGATCCTCATGTTCTTCAAGCAAGACAGCACGGAGAACCCCAGCAACAATCACCCTCAATCCATGTTCCAGCACTTTTCGAGCTTTCTGTAAATCCTGCACCCCTCAACCTGCAATACTTGGGAGGGGACTTAGCCAGCAAGGTTATAAGCACCTTGATTGACATCCTGTAGTTACTAAGTCCCAAAATCTTTTAAGTAAACCGTGAACCCTGAGCCCAAACTTGCAAAGGCGAAATCCGAGCTGCCTGAAAAACGGCAAGGAGTCGGACAAAAGCAAAACTAGGCACGCGGGTTTAGGGCTTCGGGCTTAAGAGGGTTTAGGGTGCTTTTCTCTTCCGGTGTTCTTGAAACAGTGGGGGATTCTGTGCCATAGGCTGTGAAACTTGGTTCAAGTTTGGCAAACCCTAAACCCTAAAAAAGGGGGGTTGGGTTGAGACCCTCAACCCTAAACCCTATACCTGAACGCCTAAACCCTATACCCGAAACCCCAAACCCTAAACCCTAAGCCCTAAACCCTAAACCCCAAACCCTGAACCCTAAGCCCTGAACCCTAAGAGCTCTCTGCACCCTGGCGCCAGACCTCCATTTCGAAGCAGGCGAAAGAACTTTTAGTCCAGACGAATCCCAACACTTGTTTAGGGTTTAGGGGTTTGGGTTGTTTAGGGTTTAGGGTTTTAGGGTTTTAGGGTTTAGGGCTTTAGGGTTTTAGGGTTTTAGGGTTTAGGGTAGCTCTCCCAATGGGAACATATTCTCCCTTTTTTGTTTGGTGGTAGGTTCCTTTCTTAACTAATCAGTATAACAAGGGAGCCCTTTGTATTTCCTAGGTTTACTGGGGATCCTAGAGCAAGAAACCATGAGTTAGCAAAACTAAACCACAATCTCTTGTGCCGTACAGTGCACCGAGTCCCTGAATCTTCAGCACAAAGGCTTTTAGGGTCTAGGGCTTTGGGTGTAGGGCTTGGGGTTTAGGGGTATGTGGGCAACCTGCGTCATTATACAGTACCCAGCAATATTCTCTAGGCAGCTGGCATGTGCAGAGGTGATCGCAAGAACAGGACGATGCTTTTCGGCTTACTTGGTCTCAAAAAACGAAGCCCTAAACCCCTAAAGCCCTAAACCCTATAAGTGCCCAACAGATGAATCTCGGCATGGATCTTGGGCCCCTGCCAGGAAAGATTCCAGAGGCGTGAGTATAGATGGCAAGCCCTGGCCTCAGCTTTTAGATCCTTAAGGCACCATGTGCCTATATGCCTTAGGCTGTGAAGTACCTATATAGGGACCCATTTTAGCCCTAAGCAAAAACGCTGCTGTGGGTGCATGGAGCCGTAGGGTTTCAGATACGCATCGGTTCCGTCAGCGTCACAGGGCTATATCGTAGGATTTGCCTTTGCAAGCAGGAAAAGCTTCCGGAGGGCCCCTGCACGCTAAATCCTAGACTCCGCAACCCCTAAACCCCTAAACCCCTAAACCCTACACCCTTGTCACAACCCTAGCAGCCTGCACCTGAAAGGCTTCTGCCCATGATTTCAAAACCCGGAAGCACTTGTCGTTCGTAAGTTCGGATCTTTCAAGAAGGAAAGGTTCTGGGCTTCCGTTACATTTGGCGGGCTTGAAACCGAGAGGTAAGGCGCAGGTAAGGGGGAGAATTATCTGGGGTTTCGAGCTTTCCGGCTGGGAACCAAAAGCCCAAAAACCTCAGTCATAAAATCCTTCAGCTAAGAACCAAAACCGCGAAACCCTCGGTCTTAAATCCTAGACCTGAGAACCAAAACCCCAAAACCCCCGGTCTAAAATCCTACACCTAAACGGGTTGTGGCTTTAGGGGGAGTTGCGTTGAAAGGCTCAGGAGCAGCCCGAAACCTGAATTCCTGCTCCAAACCCTGAACCCTAAGCTTAAGCCCTATAAAGCCCTAAATTAAACCTTAAGCCCTAAAGCCCTAAACCCTAAGCTTAAGCCCTATAAAGCCCTAAATTAAACCTTAAGCCCTAAATTAAACCTAAGCCTTGAACCCTAAAGCCCTAAATCAAACCTTAACCCCTAAGCCCTAAACCCTAAAGCCCTAAACCCTAAACCTAGAACCAACCCTCAAGCCCTAAAGAGCCAGGTCACGGTTGCACAAGGTGAGCTATGCCGACGACGTTTCCAACAAGCCGCTGCAGGAAGTGCAGGAGGCGACATGTTCAGGGTTTAGGGTTTTTACCTTCCACTGGGGCTTATCCAGGTTATGAGGGATTAAGGTTTCGGGTTTAGGGATTAAGTGGTTTTTTACTTTCCACTTGGGCTTATCTAGGTTATGAGGGATTCAGTGGGATATAGAAATCCCTTGTCATCGTCAGCCTCATCGGAACAATCAACCCGACAAAAACCTTCACTGGATTTCAAGGTTTGGGGGGTGGGGTTAGGCCCTAAGCCCTAGACCGTAAAACCCTACACCCTCAACCGTTTAAGTTTGGTTTTTTTGGGTTGAGGTTCCTGCTGGTCGAATGATCGATGAAGCCTATACCCTAAACCCAGGAGTCTAGTCTTAGGGTTTAGGGTTTAGGGTAGATCAACTTGTAGATCCTGGTGCACCCAAGACCTCCGCCGTGGCACCTCCTTGCGGGATCATGGGACTTCGTATCTAAGGCTAGAAGTAAGGTAGCTAGACGTATAACTGTTGATGAGCCCTATCAAGGTACTTGCAACCTGACGTCCTAAGTCCGATGAACCTCCAAGTCTGTTTTCCTTTGCCAGGTGGAGGCGGTCAAATCGGGCTCAGGCACGCCAGGGGTTACAGCAGGAAGCCTAAGCCAGGCAGCTGCGGAAAAGGACTTCGAATTCGAAAGCACATCGCACCCCAGAGCCCGAAGCTTTGCACGGCTTCAAGGTCCAGGTTGGAGGCGCTTGAGACGGGACTCCGTAATGATCATAGTTCTGCTTTCAGGAGATTCTGGCACTAATGAGGACCCATCTTGAGAAAACGACTCCCACTGCCTCAGACATCAGGGGCAAAGTCCCCAAACCCCCTCAACTAAGATTCACTTCGTCGGCGAGGGTTCAGGAAATACACTTCCCTGCTCCAGGTGTCTCAGAACCTACCTACAGTCTCCATTGCAGTTCCTTTTTTTGGTTTAACCAATTCTATATTAAGGATCCTAAAAGGCAACCCCCAAAAGGAACTACAATGGAGACTATAGGTAGAACCTAAATTTCAGACTCCAAAGCCATAGCCACCCCAGCACCGACAACTGCTAAAGCAGATAACCCCTAAGCTCCGCAGGCCACCAAAGCCACTGCTTCGTCGATCCCTGGTTCGGGACATGAGTTACCTCTGCAGGTTGTTCTTGTTCGTATGAGTTTGCTATGACTAGAAGACTACTATCATTGTTTCATGGAGAGCATCTTCGAACATTGGTTTGTGGTCTTTGCTCTAAGTCCGATTTGGTAAGGTTCTAAACTGTGGTTTTGATTTTCGTGGGTTTAGGGTTTATGGAGGGGTCTACATTACAACTAGGTATGTAGATTTGGGGTCAGGCATGTAGGTCAGCACTTGTGGAGTGTGTGGTGTTGGTGCTCTGGGTTTCTAAGGCTGTGTAAGGGCCCAAGGTCAAGTTAGGATTTAGGGCATCTGCGTAGCTCAATGTAGGTTTTCTGCAATTGCGGTTTAAGAACCCTAAACCCTAAAC
>CAJNJA010007242.1:0-12682 GCA_905231915.1 Symbiodinium necroappetens
AACTCATACATACATACATACATACATACATACATACATACATACAAACACACACACACATACACATACACATACACATACATACACATACATACACATACATACACATACACATACATACATATACATACATAAATAAATAGATAGTTATATATATATATATACATATACATACACATACACACATACGTACAAAATAGTGCGTGCTGTTCGTGATGTTGGCTGCACTGCGGCTACAAGCTCTTGAGAGTCTTCGGGGGCCCGGAGCCTTGCCCCGTCGGCTTGGGAGCCATGGAGGGCAAGGATCGACTCGGATCTTCTGTTGCTCGCTTTCCGGGGTGGGTCGGTGTACCAGGACCCCCTGGCCACGCCGCTCTTGCGGCGGTCTAAACCACCACCGCTGGCACCACTCTATGCTGTGCTTTGACAGAGAAGGGACTTTGTTTGGTGCTTTGTTGTGGTTCATCGTGACAACACGGACGAAGACCGAGGTAAGCCTGCTGCGAACGACTCTGTGCTTGAAGGGCTGTGATCTGTCTTGCCAGGTTGCCTGACATGCGTGAAGCCTCCTGGATCTGAGGACCGCGACGGCAATTGCTATGATGCCAGCGTTCAATCTAAGAGCACCGCGGCTTTGGGGGGAATGGTGGGAAATGCATCAGCATGCAGTCCCCGTGCACCGAAGATTTATCTGAAAGGAGCTGAAGCTAAGGTGGTTTCCTTGGGTGAAGCAGCAGGTTACGACACTGCGGCTGTGGCGAATGCAATGGGCCGCATGGCTTGGCAATCGATAGCTAGGAAAGCCAGGGGGCCTTCGAGCGACGGTGTCTTGGGCGTCACACCGAACCGAGGTCTAATCTCGGCGTTTCGGAGCTTCACAGAGTTCACAGCAGCGCCGCTACTTGCATCTTGGTCCGACCGCCTCGGGCGGCGGCGGGCGCCTTGGCGAAATGACCAACAGCAAAGGGCTAGCAAGGAAGAGAGCCCGAGGGTTTACGCCAGGGCATCAGTCTGTTTTGTTTCTTGTTCCAGTCGTTAAGCTTCTTGCATGTCCGCCAGGCTGGGGTTCCACTCTTGTTCCGGGGCACCAGCCACATACAGTCAAGCCCATCCTTCCAAAATGACGGATGGGGCCGCTCGACCGAGCGGGGGTGCAGTGACGGCCTGCACCCCATGCCCCAAAGCAAAGGGGTTTCGTCCCCACAGCAGACACTTGCACCAGGAGTTCTGGGCCTCTACACACTGCAAGCAGCACAAGCAAGAGTTGAAGAAAGAGCGAAGAAGACGAGAACGAGAGCCAGAGACTACAAGTGGTCCACGTTTCGCTGATGTTTCCTAAGTGTAGCGCCGATGAATTTGCGTGGGAAGTTGTCTGAACTGGAGGTCATCTTGGCCTCTGCTCTGGCGTTCACGCTGGAAGCAACGCTGATGGCAGTGTCTCGCTGATGTTCTGGTAGGAGACGCACAGGTCATGGCTCTGTTGTTGCAGCCTTTGAGTCTGCATCCAAGTGCATCCAGGTCTCCACCGGGCTTGTGATGCTTGGTGCAGTGCATGCTACCTTCGGCTGCTTTGCGTCGGGCGGGGCCGTCGAGACGAGCTGCATCGCCGTGCGGGGCTAAGGCGCGCAAAGTCTTATGCCTGAGAAGTTCCGTGAAACCGAGGATGCCACGCCTGCCGGGCCGAAGCGGGCGGTGGCCGTTGGGCGCTTCTTCACAGAAGCCCGGCTTAAAGTTCGATGCATTTCTGCTTCCATCTCTCTCCGTCTCCCTCTTTCTCTTGCCCCTCTCCCTAAAGCCTGAACCCTGAACTCTAAACCCTAAACCCTAAAGCGTCTCCCCTGGCTTGTCCGAGTTGTGAGAGCGTATACCCTAAACCGTCCCTAAACCCTAAACCCTAAGCAAAAAACCCTAAACCCTAAACCCTAAACTCTCTCTCTTCCTCTGAGGTCATCGGCGCAGCCCTGGTGCTCGGCCCGGCCCTGGGCGGGGCCTTGCTCGCTCGGGTTGGAGGCCCGAGCCCCGCCCGAGTTCTCTCGTTCTCTCTCTCTCTCTCTCTCTCTCTCTCTCTCTCTCTCTGAGCTCTCTTTTGAGTTCTGAGGAAACAGGCGTTTTGTTTTTGTTTTTCCGGATTTTGAGCCCAGGCGCCGCGCCCTTTGCTTGTGCAGCGTGCCTGGGCCTGACTGCGTTTCTTGCGACCGCCGTGGCCCTTCCTGCTCCTTTGCTGCAATCCGGAGGGGTTCGAGAGGTGGCTCCTTGCTCCCTCTAATATACTACAATATACTATACTAATATAATAATAAGATACAATATACTATACTATAATATATTATAATTTTGTTCGACGGGCGCGAGGAGTACCTGCCGCCTTCGCGAAGAGCCCCAAAGGAGTCAGCAGCGATGCTTCCCGCAGCTGGTGCGTCTTGGCCGAATGGCAAGTGCACGCTTGTCAGAGTAAAGCTCCACATACCGTCGCCGCAGGTTTACCGCTTGTTGTCGCAGACCCCGCCTCTCCGGTGGTATGTGGCTGCATCAGGACTGCCAGGGCCCTGAGATAATCGTTCGCTTCTGGATCGCAACAGTCATGGCGGGGTCTGTGTTTCCGGGTTTGAACTTGAATTCCTGAAGCTGCGAAATGTGTGAGGGGGTGCCTCCATTGGATTGGACGGTGGTGCCAATCTGAGCTGCCGCCTGCTCATCCTAACTTTCTCTTGTCTCGACTTCATGTCTCTGTTACACCCACTGCCTGTGCCGATGCTTGAATTTAAATTTGTCAGGACTCTTCAGCCTGGGCATGGCACTTTACGGGACGGTGAACGTCCTCTGGCTCAAGGAGGCCGATCCAGAAGCGGTAGTTGCGTGATTCTGTTCTGGCGTGGCGTTGCGTATGACGAGACATGACAAGACTTTCTAAAACGGTATGCTTGCTTGAGAGGCATGCGAGGGAAATTGAAGGCGTGCCATGTTTGCTGGCTTCTGGTTGCGTCGGATGTTTTTGGCAGGCTTTCGGCTGGGACGGGCAGGACGTCGGTTTGGACCTCAGAGTGCAGCCGTAAAGCTCAAGCTCAAGCCGTAATGATACCAAGAGCTACCACTATGTCTCTAAGTACCCAAGGCGCCGTCAATTTCGCTAGCCGGAGAACCTAACCAAACACACGAAGGGTTGAAATGTCAAGAAGTGGAGCGTTTCAGACTTTTCATGCGCTTCTCTGCTTTTCAGGAAATTTTGGGATTTTAGTGACTTTTCCAGTTTTTTCCTTATGTATTTTCGAGCTTTTTTCGGATTTTCAACTTCTCCGATTTCTATTGTTGAGATTCGTCATAAACTTGACATCCCTATACCAGCCACAAAACGACCTGTGCTTTGAGGTGCACCCATCCCTTGCTTCGTAGAGCTCGCCGCCGATTCCCCAACAAGCCATGTCAGGCAGCCCCGCCCCGACCAGATAGTAGATCTTTGCGTTGAACCCCTAAACCCTAACCCCGTACCCGATAAGCCTACATACTTCCGAAGTTCCTAAACCCGAAGACCGTGAACCTCATGTGGCGAGTCCGAATACGTTTCGCGGATTTCCGGGACGTTTCGACTTGGGGTGTTGTCTGGAATTCTCTACTTGGCCCCGCCATCTGCAAACACAGCGTGTGCGGGTTCTTCGGTTTGGGTCAGGTTCACGCATGTTGATGATCTGGGGGTGTACTTGCATCAGTATCCTCAGCGGCTTCAGTGCGAGGCTGTGCCGATCAAGTGACGGCCCATACCGAGGTCACTTTTTGTCGGCAGTGGGCGCCGCAGTCATCACGTCACAGGCCTCCACGCAACTTTCGTCAGCCACGTGCGTGCCGTAAGTACATCATTCCACTGGGTTCCGAACACGTGAGGCGTTTGGAATCTGAGGAGTAGGGCATGAGACGAATGGAATCTGTGGCAGGTACTGGTCTTGCCCGGTGTCCTCCGAATCTCAAAGGGCCGCGAGTCCTTGGTGGTGCAAGGCCCGGAAAGTCCAGAACCCGCTATGAACAAATGCACTGACCGTGCCAAAGGAGCCATGATGGTTCATGCCTTCAAGTTCATCGGCTATGCTTGGGCTCCGAATGGCAAGTGGGTCTATGTGGTGCTCGCAGCACAGCTGCAATCTTGGCGAGAGACCGGGGCTCTCGAGTACTGGGCCGATTTCATTTGAGGCGCTGTCCACTCCAACGTTCTGCGCCGCCCCGGTTCTCTCGAGCCGCCTGGCAGAGCCATGCGTTTAGGGCCCGGATCTGTGATCTCATGTTGATCCCCCAAGGCTTGTGCACCCGGCATGTGCCCGCAACGCAGCAAGGGCTCTGGCCCTCCCCTCAGAGACACCCCGGTTCACGGCCCGAAAGCAAAGAGCGGACTGGCAGACCAGGTCAGGGAGCATGTCGGCACTGAACACCGCCGCCAATGTCGTAGGCTCGCCTTGGGAAAGGGATAGGATCGCAGTTCCCCGACTGAGGAAGCTAGGCCGGGTTTTGTTCCGCTGAGATGTGTGCGGATGCCGATGCGTTGCAGCTCCAAGAGGGGGCTAAAGATGCGCTTCCGATTTTGCCCACTGCTCCAACGCAGTTTCCGCGTTTGCCCTGCATGGGACATGTTACAATGTTGCCTCTCAAACTGGCATAATGTTGGGGTTGCGCCAAAATACCATCCCCTGAGATCGTTTTGTCGAAGGGTCTCTTGGGGTGGTCCGTGGCTTGGGGGTGGCAATCGTAGATTTTATTGGGGGTCTGGGATCCCTAATGGTAGTAACAGCAGTAACAGTAGTACCACTGTTGATGAGAAAATCTTGCATTACCTTAAGGACCCTAAACTATGGAACATTCCTTATTGTGGGTAGTGCAGGATTTATATCATCAACCGTAGTAGTGGTCTCTGAAGTAAGTGTTTATTCTGGACCCATTCCTTAAATTTTTGGCTTTGAATATTTTCATTGGCACCCCTTGTTCGATTATCACACAAGTCCCAACATCATTTCTGTCGCCCAATCTGGACCTGCAATCCAAACTCCGGGCCGGAAATTGCCCGGGGAAGATGTGAATTGCCGCGCTATTTATTAGAGGTTCTGTGCTTGATCTCTTTCAAAGATCGTACACCCTCTGCCAAAGGTGCGTTGATTGGATCCAGGCTTCTTGCCCTATCACTGCGGGGGCCGCTTGGTGAAGCAGTCAGCTTGACCTGAGATTTCGTCAAACCTTGCCTAGGCGAATTGATTCTGTCAGGTTCCTCCCTCTTGGATCTGCGCTCTATGCCGGCGCATTGTGGGATACTCGGGGGCCAGGTGAAGCATGTTGACCTTCGTTTGCTGTGTTGTGCAGGCAAAGTCTTGATGTTTCGGGAATGGTGCAGCATGAGGTGCCACATGCTAGCGGCTCTTTGCGTTGGTTGTGCGAGCCTGTCCGGGGACAAGAAGGTCCACGGCTGAAGTGTCCAGGGAGTCCGTCTAGGCCTAGGCCTCATTGCCTCAAAGCAGCATTGCTCGATCCCACCGCAGATGTCGGAATCGCACGACGAAGAGAGGGCGCCTGCCGTCGGCTCAGCTATGGATGTAGACTTGTCCCCCCACGACCCTGAACCGCTGCAAACCAGGAGTCGCTGCATGGTGGTTGAGAGCAGAGCTGGATGCCAAGGGTTTTTTCGGGGTTTAACTTTGAGGTTTTTGAGCTTTGTTGCAACTTGTTTGGGCCCCCGAAGAGCCCCTCGTCACGTAATCGGCTATAAGCCGAGAGGCTCCCCTAATTGTTCGATGCTGAACAGAGGAAGGGGATGTTCCGATCTTGAGCCAAGCTCGGGAGATCTTCCCACCAACTCGATGGTTATTGGCTGTGGCCTGGCGAGAAGTGGAAGTCGAAAGCGGCTTCCCACCTTCCTGCGTCGGGGCGTTGTGGCATTGTGTTGTACAGGCAGGCAGATCTGCAACTTGCATCTTCATCGAGGGCGTTCTTTCCACCATCGCCGAAGGAAGCCAAGCAACGAGGGTATAGTGAGTCTCGCGAGGGATGGAGAGGCTTGAGTCGCCACAGGTGGAAAGGATCCTCAAGTTCACAAACCCTAAACCCTAAGCCCTAAAACCCCTAATCTTCGGCCCGTGAAGGCCTCCCAAGTTTTCTCGCTCGTCAATTTTCGAAAGGTGAGTGCAGGCGACAAGTTGGCCTGCAAGCCATGTCGCCTTGTGGCCATGCTTCCCAAGATTACAGAGCCTCTGTTATGGGCATTTGAAGTAAAAGGCCGAAAGCCTGAAGCAGGGCAGCCCAAAGGCTTCTTGCCCAACGGCATGCCATTCAGGACTGCTCGTCTTGGACAGTGCAGTCGCCGGACGAAGTTTGGTGAGAAGGGGTCCATGGTTTTGCACAGTGGTTTTCTGCACCAGTGCCCGGTGTGCTGCACAGTCAAGTGAAAAGCGCTGCAGAGTCGACTGTCGCAGTGAAATGTTGTCAAAGTTGTGCAGCATTTGACAGCGAAAATCGTGTCGGATGCAGGTGCAGCAAAACCGCTGCAAGACAGATGCTGCCAGTGAAGGTGTTCCTAAAAAAAAGCGATTTCTTGGGTCGCGTAAACGTCACTGAAGCATGGACAGCACCTTGCAGGATTCCTCTGAAGCTGTGCGACGCTTGCCTCCAGACGTCTGGCTTTTTCGACCCAGAACCCTGTACACCCATATGTCCGCATGTTTCCCACATAGACAGAGAGACAGATGGCATACAGTCAGTATAGTGAGTGACGACCAGACAGCTTGAGCCTTGAGCTGCTTGGGGCCGGTGTCGGAGGCCAGTGTCCCAGCCTTGCTCAGTGTCAGATCATGTTCATGCACGGATGCAGCCAGGATGTGATTCCTCGAAATGGCCGCAGCTCAAGCTGAGCCATCAGGGCTGTCTGGAGGCGCCTGCAACCGCTTGCTGTAACTGGTCTCCGTAGAGATTTCTGCTAAGGCTACCGTTCGGGCTTTTCCTTTCGGTCTTTTCTTTGCCGACACTTGGGTTTGTGTCCTTGGCCGGCAGTTTCTGAACACATAGTATACTGCAACCATAACACAACAACATGGCTACGCTGTGCTCTCTGACTCCGCAGGGCCCTGGCGTGATCGCCGGGCAGCCGTAGCATCCCTTGCACAGCAGAGCGAGGCAAGGCCAAAAGGGCGATGGTATACTATAGTAGATTTTGTTGTAGCATGTTATCATACTTTATTCTTCCTCGTATATCCTGGTATATTTTGGTATTTGGATGCCTAATGTTGAGCACGGCCTTACCGGGATTCCTTCCGTCGAAACCATGTCAGTACGGATTCAAACGACATTTTGTATTGTACACTTTTGTTTGTTATGTACGGTCTTCTATAGTGAGAGATAGCATTTTCTTGTAGTAGAATATAGTGTTAGGTTTTAGCAATGGTTTTGTTGTTTTGTGTGTTATGGTATTGTTCTTTTGTATGTTCTGGTATTCTGTAGTGCATTGTGATTCTTTATTATGGTATTTTTAAAGGGAAGACTTCTATGGCACATTATGGCATTATGTTATAGTATGCTATGGTATATTGTAGTACACGTTAGTACTCGAATCATAGCGTTTTAGGGTACTATGTTACAGTTTTGTGATTTTATGCTTGTATATTCTGTGCATAAGCTTAACACGAGCGTCGAGCACCGCCATAACTCTGCAAGGGCCGATATGCATGGAGTCCCATTGAAACCATGACGTGTCATTGCACCTACTGTGGTCTGTTGAACTTGCGCCTGGGCAGGCGGACTTTGATTTCTGCTTTCAGACGGTGCAGGCCCGGCAGCATCCCTAATGGCATAACAAGACACCATCCCACAGCCAGGGTGCGAACTTCGAATTCGACCGTCGTGGCAAGTATCAAGTATCTGGTTTGCGACGCACGAAACCGTTTGCCTGCACTATCCTTTTTACGTCGCAAGTGATTCACAAACAGTGGACTCCGCAGTACTTTGAAAGCGGTTCCTGAGCCAGGCCTTGGTGCCGCTTTTGGAACACCAACGCTGGCGCACACGCGCCGTTCTCGGCTGGCTTCGCAGACTCAAGACCCACGACTTCATGTTTCACAGTTGTTGTCTGCGGGCCTTGGAAGCTTTGCAGTGCTCCCCGAGCCACACAAAGGGCCTTCATCCGTTCTGGTTCAAATGCTTGATCAGAACTGGGGAGGGGAGGCTTAGTCGGAGGCTTGGACTGCTCGTACACGCACATACTTCGTTGCCCAGAGCAACACAGGATTTCTTCATGGTTGAACCCGCTGTAATGAAAAATTAGCGGTTGTTAGGGGAGCTATGACCAATAAGGCTTTGCAGTTCAGGTAGAGGCAGAGTGCCACGGAAAGTGGGTAGAAGTCCGTCTGTACAAAGTCCGTGCCATAGCCTTCCGCAGAGGCAAGAGGGGTTGCTTCCACGGGTCGCCCATCATCGGTGAAGTAGGCGGTGCACGATGGTGTGTAAGGAAGGCTTTCGTGTTTATCAGCATTCGGTTGGCGAGGCTATGGCCGAGGAAGCCGCAGCAAAAGCTGCTGTGGGCCTCGCAGGCATGAGCTGCGCATGGTTGATAAACTTTCTTGACCCGAGTGGATGCGTTGGCGTATACAAAACAGTTTGAAGCTGATGCAGGTTCCCGTGAGAACGTCTACTTGTTGACGTACTCCTTCAATCAGGACTTCTCCTGCTTCGTTTGTGGCACCACCGCGGGATTCCGGGTCTTTGCGCTGGAAGACAATGCCAAGTCCTCTGCGATCTCTGAGAAGCTCAGACGAGAACATTCACCTGGATTTCGACACAGCTCGGTGATGCTGATCTCCATGCTCTTCAAGAGCGCCAACTTTGCCATGGTCAACCAAACCCTCGAGCCGCAGGGCGAGCCGGCTCCGGGCTGCATGAACAAGGCGGGTCTTGGGACTTGGGCCCTAAACCCTAAACCCTAAACCCTAAATCCAAAAGTGATATAATGGGGGGGAAAGGGCCGGCTGGGCGGTCCGAGATCGGGTCTGCCAGGTTCAGATCTGGGATGAGCGCAAGCAGAAGGTCGTAGCGGAGCTCCGTTGCCGCAACGAGGTGAAAGGCGTCTGTCTTCACAACTCTGCTCCTTGGCACGTCTCTGCACCGCCGCAGAGTGCTTGGAACGTGTAGGGTTCCGGTGGATCTGCGACACTTCGGCCTACGATGTCAGGTCATCGTCATGGTGTGTGAATACGTGATCTACGTTTACACCTCGGGTGAGCACTTGAAAGTCATTCTTCATCTGGACGGTGCATCCCAACCCAGTAAGCATTCCATGCAAGCATTCTTTCAACTTCGGGGTATCATGCAACGTTCCAGTGCACACCTATCCAGCGGCGTCGCGCGGCTATGCCTATGTACAAACAAGTTGAACGGCAAATGCTCAGGTAGCTAGCCGCTGGCCCGTGATCAGTCTGAATAGTCACTTGGTCGTGTAGTCCAGCAAAGCTGTTCGGAGGACACCGGCTCCAACAAGCTGGGCCTTTGTGTGGTCGCCGTCTCCAGCGACCCCTGGCTCCTCTGCTGCCCGGCTCAGCAACTTGGATTGGGTAAGCCTGCAGAGGTCGCCGGTCCCATGCTTGTGGGATCTGAGGAACAAGGGTGCTGTCCGTATCCAAGTGGGCCAGGATGCTGGAGCCACTCACGTCTTCCAGGCCGCGGTTTAGGCTACTCCACAATGCTTTTGTGCTGTCCATTCCTCTTTCTGAAGGCGCACCAGTCGGGATTGGCAGCTTTGGCTTTGAATGCGTCTGGCTCACTGTTGGCTACGGCGTCAGAATCGGGCACCGTCACTCGGAAAGAGGAGAGTTGTCAAGAGACTATCGTGGCATTCGACATCTGATTCTGGCGCAGCCAAGGTCGCAAAGGTCTTCCGCACGTCCGACGGTCAAGCACTCTACAGGCAGGGTCTAAGTTGGTGTTGGCAGTGAAAGGAGCGTGCATGACGGAAGCGATCCTCAATTCAGATGAACTCTTGTGCTGATCTCGCTTCGCTGCAGGTTGCGCAGAAGTACACGTTCTGCAGTGATTTCAAGTCTTGCATTCCGCTCGGATGACAACTTTCTGGCTATGGCGCGGCTTGCCTCAGCCAATTGGGATAGTGCTTAACATCCGTCTCATGCTTGCGGTGCCTTGGGCTTGAGGTCGTCCTCTGCTACTGTGCATATCTTCAAGCTGGACAGCTCCACGGCAGAGGTAGACACTGACAGGGGGGAGAAGGACAAAGAGAACTCGTCTCCTGCCCTCGGCCCCCAAGATCTAAGACCACGGCCCAGTCTCTCCGGCACGATCTCTGCTCTGCAGACCTTGCAGTCGAAGGCTGCTGAGGCCGTGCGAGGTCTCACGTACCTCGCGGATCTGCGGAGCTTTGGGCAGTTCCGTTTGCCTGACATGGATGGTGGCCAGCCAGCAGTTGACACCCGCAGCAAGCAGTCCAAGATTGTAGGCCCCATCCTGGCCTTCCACAAGACAGAGCCGCGGCTCTATGTGCTGCATTTCAACGGCTTCCTCTACGAGTGTAGCTTCCAGCCAGACTACGACCTGAGCCGGGGAGCACAGGAGTGTGGCTTTGTGGCGGCAACGACGTGGTTTGCTACCCGGCCAGACTTCAAGGTCTCCGCCCCCATCACGGAGCTGAAAACAGAGCCTGGCGGGGAGAACGAAGGTGACGAAGCTGAGGAGTGGCAGCTTCTCTAGAGAAGGTGTCCCTGTGCAGCTGGACAACCTCGACGACTTTCACGGCCCTTCAACAAAGAATCCTTATTCGAAACTGGCATTTAGACTCTTTGAACCGTGCCTCCAGTTAGAGATGTTTCTGCCTCTCTGACCCAAAGAGCAGGGAAGCGTGGGTGATTAAAATTGCGGTGGCACGCAGTCTGCAACTTTGTTGCTCAAGGACTTGGCTTGTTTTTTGCACAAGTTTCCCCGTCTCTTCTGCACCATCAGGTGCGCTAGCCAAGGTGGCGCTTCGACGCATCGGGGAGGACACGGCTTGGACATGCCTTGGTCGAATGCCATCGGGGTGCACTTTGGCTCAACAAACTTGAGGGAAAGCACGCGCCCCCGTGACCTTAAGACTATGAACAACCCCGGCGGGACGAGGCATGTGATTCTCAAGATCGGGGGGTGCCCTTCGCAAGTGTGTATGCTACGGCTACTATGGAGCCAGGCGCAAAGCAATATCAGCATTAAGACTTGCGAAAGCACTCGATGAAAAGGTCCCTCGAAGGAGCACAGATGGCAGAGGCAGGGCAACCAATGGCAACCAGTAAACCCAATGTATGACGTAGACCGAGGCAGCGAGCTTGCAGACATAGCGGCCACGCATACCAACAGCTTGTTGAACAGCGGAAAGGCAGTCGGAACAGGGATGGGTGATCCAATTGCGGTTGCGTAGCTTGCTCGGAGAAAGCCGACAGCAGTGATGTAAACAAGTGCCGGGCACGGTTCGCACCAAAGACGCAGATTTGCGAGTGGCTAAGTACACTCGACATGAAGAGGGATCATCCCATTTCTCCCGAAGCCCTGCTGGAAAACATCGAAATGGTTTGGCACAACAGCGACACTGCCGGGTCAAGGGTGAAGATGTGTTCCGAATGCCTTTGGGACTAGGGACACTTGTGGTGCTTCGATTTGAAACACCATCGTCTTCGCCGTTGTCGTCATTCACGTGGAACAGAATTTGAACAAGCGCAGAAACCATCGGGGATTCCAGCACATCACGGCCACGCTGTCGTTGGCCAGGTGGGGCAGTCACGATTGAAGCAAAAAGGACGTAAAGTACAAAAGTGCGGCTGTTGGCCAAATACCGGGTCAGAAGCTAATCAGTTGAAGGAGGCCTCCGCGAATGCTGTGTCAGCAGCACTTGAGGCCTGCCTGTCCCAGTCGTCCCAGTCCACAGTTTCTGCCGGTCTTTGATTCGTGCATTGCTACTGCCAGCTCCTCGGTCCCTGTGCCCGTGAAGTGGAGGCGCGAAGCGAGTTTCTGACAGAGAGCGCGGCGTCGCCTGACTTCTGCACAGGCGGAGGCACCAGCGCAAGCTTCGGAGAGCGAGGTCGAAGCGGATGCCGGAAGCGAGGATCTGAGCGACCGCCTGAAGCTCAGACAGGCAAAGCTTCCGCATAGACTCATGATGGACTGCACCGCCATGCTTGTGGTTCCGGACGCCAGAGGAACAGTGTTGACAGTGCTGCACTAAATCGGGTAGCCAATAAGGCCACAGATTTCAACGGGTTTTGGGGCCGTTCGTCAAGAGTCAGTGTGTCAATTTAACCTTCGGCAGGAAAGGGAGCCAAGCCAGAACTGACGGGCCTCACCAAAGACCTGTGGCTCGATTGTTGGTCCGCTTGCCGATCATCTTGGCTCAAGAGCCGAGGGGCCAGCCAGGGGACTCGCCTGTTGCCGCCGGGGTTTGGCATGGAGGCAAGGCCTCCGAAGAGCTAAACCCTAGGGAAAAAAACCCTAGGACTTCCTCTTTCTGGGTGACCCCACGCTTCCTTGAGGCGAGCCCCAACAAGAAGAAGAAGCTCCATGACCATCGCAAGCTCTTCAAGGAGGGCCAGAGCCTCCCCAGCAATGGAGCTTGACTGACACACACACACATACATACATACATACATACATACATGCATGCATGCATGCATGCATACATACATACATACGTACGCAC
>CAJNJA010007242.1:12768-43010 GCA_905231915.1 Symbiodinium necroappetens
ACACATACACACACACACACATTTTTAGACCTAAGCTGCGATTCTCGTATTCTTTCACTGTGTTTGTTTGGCCCAGCAAGGAAGGCACTGACTCCGCCAGTGGCAGATCCTACCCGTGCATTCTACGAGTCGCTGCTGGAGGAGAAGCCCGACAGTGCAATAGCAATTCGCTTTTGCCGGTCTCTCAGAACCTTTTTTGCAATGCATGTCCGAGTAGTTGGACAAGATCTCCAGGTGTGGAGCACGGCGTGAAGCCACTCGAAGAGCACAAGCGCCCCGGCTGCTTCTGTTCTGCACTGTCCTCCACCCGGCCAGACCATTCTTGCAAGCAGGAAGCTGCTCAAGAAGTACAGCGTGCTAAAAGAGAAGGGCGCTTTCAATGTCGCCACAAAAATCAAACGCGTCCTTGAGAAGAAGCATCTAAAGCTGGGCGTCAAGAAGGACAAGAAAGCCAAGAAAGAGAAGAAGGACGGTGTGTTGCTACGTTACCAATCGTTGCAGCTTGCGACCCCGCGTGTGCGAGAGATAGTGCTTGCGCAGGAGAAGAACGCAGCCGAAAATCCTGAAAAGGCTTAGCGTGCAGAGTCGTAGAGTCACGAAGGATGAAGCATCTGAAATGGGCTCCGACATCCGCTGAGCAAGAAAGATTGGCGTCGTATGAGCAAGGCTAATTAGGGTTTTTGCTTCGTAGTGCAGTGCGTCAGTGCGGTGGCCTTGAGTATGCTCCCCCACCAGCCGCAGCCGTGACTGGGAAGATGGGGGCCAAGCCCAGGTGTCGTGGCCGACGTTGCCATTCCAGCTCAAATCTCCAGGCACGCGACAGGAAGCTCCGCAAGTGTGTGAAGTCTGGGTGGGTGGTTCTTCAGAGCTACGGAAGCTCAGGGACTTGGAGGGTGCTTCAATTTTCACAGCAGGAGCTTGGGCTTGTGACACTCAGGCCAAAGCTGATGCAGCCGGTCGATGCATTCCGCACATGGAGGAGAGCTGCAGCGGGGGTTCGTCGCGCCTGTTTTGCTGCGATATCAGCTTCTCGGAAGATCTCGGAAGGTCGCCATCCTCGGAAGATTTAGGCGCTTTCAGCCGCCGCAGCCCCGACGACGACTTGTCATACAAGGCAGGGACTTGTGTTGAATCAGTAGACATCCGGAGAGGCAGACGCAAGACGAGTCGAACGCTTTACCTCTGCTCTCAAATAAAATAGAATATAATATAACATAATATAACAAAGCCAAGCAGAGCCGCGGCCGCATGAGGCACACTCGATCAGCGCCTTGGAGGAATCGGACTCGGACCCCTCTCAGCTTGAAGAGCCGCACCCGTGCATGGCCAAGCATTTTGAGGAATAAAACAGAATATAGGGTGCACTAAGATTCAGTGGGCTTGTCTGGGGGCGTCCAGGGTGTTTCTTTGTTGCTTGCCAGAGAAACAGCTGGTACCCACACTGCATGAAGAGCTTCGCTTCACAAGCCAGGCTCAGCACAGCATCTTGCAGCTTCTCCATGTTGGTTCCGATGTCGCGAAGATGCATCCATCTGAGGCCCACTTGCGAGCACCCGCCGCCCATCACTCGGAGCGAGGACGTGCGGCTTCAACTCTTTCGTGGTTGCGTCGCCGTCTGCCACATCCCTGAGGCTTGATGACTTGCCGATCTCCGCCCTGGGAGCTGTGCATGTCATCGCCTCTCGCGGAGAGGTGTCCGCAGCTCTGTCGCCAGGCTGCCCCTGCTCCCAGCAGGGTTTGTTAGGTTTTAGTGCTAGTCGCCAGGCAACAGATCCCAAAGTCAGACCTGGCACTCCCCTTCAACAAGCGAAATCTTGCACCCATCGAATCATCATAGAAAAAAGCACGAGCTGTCTTAGGCCTGGCTCCTCAGTGCCGGTGGCCTTGCGGCTTCGGGCAGTGCGCACAGCAGCTGCCCCAGACAATTGTTTCTGAGCTTTGATTGCTTTTTCATCAAAGCACGACGAGGCCCGACGGTTGCTCACGAACTCAGCAGGCATCGACCAAGGGAGTATAATGAAGCATTACAGGGGGCACCCCGAGTGCAGCCTTTGCCAAATATGCGAGCACGTGGGGGGCAATTGTGTGATCGGCACTTGGAAAAGGCTTCGGCTTTGCCTGTCAGTCAGGTGGACAACCTCGGGCAGCTGCAGTGAGCGTATTGGGGGACCACCGATTTGGGAGAGGCTCGAGGCAGCTGCAGGTAACGACGAGACGACTCTTCCGAGGTCCTGTGGCCTCTTGCCGTTGGCTCCCTTGTGCAGGACTTCGGCGGCAGTGGGGACTTGGCCGAATTCCGTCGGCCGGGCAGCCAGAGTGGGGTATACAAAACAGGCCTCCACTTCTCTGCCTGCGCCGCGAGAGGCTGGGCCTGGCCAGGGACCCGGTCCTGGAGGTGTCCAGAGACCAAGTTACGGCGTTGCAGTGAGATACGGTTACTTTGTTGGTTGCTGAAGGAACCATGGGAAGTCTTGCCCGGAGCATGGCATCGCTGTCACTTGCCTTGGCTCGAACACAGGTCATGAGGGGTATGACATCTAAGCACGCACACCAACCAAGGAGAACTGCATGTTCAGACCTCGAGGTGACATAGTATTGCCGGACACACCACGTCTCCTTAACTTGCGCTTTTAGCCCGCGGATCCGTCGCTTAACTCCTACTTCAGTTAAAAGTCTAGTTTTCAACCAACGCCACCTAGCAGGACCTAGCAGCCATGAAGGGCTTTGCCAAGGGAGGGAAGAAAGGCCTTCGCTGTTGAATTCAGGGGGAGTTTCCAGAAGTGTGATCGCTGGAGGCAAAGATGCCAAGGGCTTCCCCGGTGGTGGCCCTGGTGGCTTCCCCGCGAAGGGCTATGGGAAGCTGCTTGCCGGCAGAGTGAAGGAACAGGAGGAAATTTTGGGTTAAAAGCATCCTTCCAAGCTTCAGGTCAGGAGGCAAGGGCGAGATGGACACATGGCAGATGGGGCAGATGTCCATGAAGGCCCTGTGCCAGTCTCTACATCACGCACTGAAGCTCCAAGAGCTCGTCAGGGCAAATCCAAGAGCCCTTTTGGTGACGGAAAGGCGGGCAAGGCTCGCTCTTGTCCCAATAGCAGCGATGCTCCAAGGGTGCTTGGAGCGGTTCCTTGCGGCAGGGCTTCGGCCCCAAGGGCCAGATGGGCAAGGACTCTTTCGGAAAGGACGGCGGCAAAGCCAAGAGCCAGTCTGCGGAGCTCGCCCCGCACTCGATGCTCCAACGGACTCCAAACGGCCTCCCCTTCAGATCTCGATCCTCTTTCTGTGAGGCCGTGTCAGGCTGCTGGCATGAAACCGTTGGATCGATCATCCGCGGCTCGTAGGCATGTGGTAGTCTTCTGGTGCTTTGCGCCTGAAAACTGTCGCCTGAGGCGGGGAGTACTTCCGGTCCGGATCGAATCACGGCAGTCACCTGGCGGCAAGATCAGGGCTACTTACCGGTCCGAGGGTAGAGCAAAGCCCCAAAGGACCATTATTAATCACTTTTCAGCCGCACTTCGAAATAACCATGGTCCATGGCATTGGTTATGGAGCCAATCGAGACAAACCAAGGACCTGTGTATAAAAAGCTGGGGCCCGGGCAGGACTGCAAAAGCCTCAGCTAGATTCCTCAATTGTCGTTGCGGCAAACCGCGAGGAGGTCCAGATTTACTTCTGGGACAGCCGGGATGGCCCGAACATGTGCGGATGGTCTGGTACTCAGCAGCACGGTTCACCCACCCCATGTCTATCGCGTTGTTGATGCCTCCTAGGTGGTTCGGTGCCTCTGTTGGCGGTGACATGGTCTGGTCGTTTCGCCCCGGCGCGGAGGGTCAGACGCCGCCGAGGACTGAATTGGGGCGCTGAGGGCTTCATCACTCCATGGCACGCAATGGCATGCGGACTTGAGACTGCGTGTTTGGACTGCCAGCCATCTATTCGGCTCAAGTGACAGTGAAGGAGGTGGTTCACCTTCCGATCCTCCTGAGATTGAACCTCCATAAGCAAAGGACCTACGTGGTGCTTGAACTCGACGACAACACCATCGTACAGCTGAGAACGTGCATGTGGCACGGACCCTCTCTCAAATGGGCATGATGAGGCAGGCTCTTCTTATGGCGTTCACCTGCCTTTCAACACACAGCCTCAGCTTGGTGAAACCTGGACATAATCCAGAAGTCGCCTTGACACGAGAAGTTCAGCAAATCAAGGCGAATGCTTCAAGCGAAGAAGATGCTGATGCACAAGAACATGGCATTTTGTGGGTGAAGAACACGGGCAAGTTTTGCTTAGGCATCTTGCTCAGTTTGGTTGCAGTGACTGCTTCGTGGTATTTCGAGCGGCAGCTTGCGCGGCTGGAGTGCTTGATGTCAATTGGCCGTAGCATGTGCAGAAGTGTTCAGGATGCGAAGGCAGTGCCAGAAAATTCTGGTTGCCTGGTGCATTTGTCTGGCGAGCTAAAGCCAGAGATACCGATTCAAGATCCACGCTTTGCGTGTCAAAAGCTTAGTACTGGCTGCGGCCGTCTTCGAACGCAGGTGCAAGTCTACCAATGGGTTGACGGTCGAAACTCTCAGTTGCAGCAACAATGGTCAGAGGATCCACAGAGTTTTTCCCTCTCACGGCGAGACCCCTCGAAGAAGACACCACCGCTGGCCTTGGCAGTTGGGACAACCATTACCAATTCCACGTCAGTCAAGTTCGGTTTGGGATTCGTCTTACCTCGCGGCCTGCTGGACCAATGCTCTTCATTCAAGTCTGCTGCGCCACTGTTGGGGTCAGAAGTTTTCACGCATAGTGGCAAGATGAGATTTCTCCTTCATTCCGATGGGCGCTACTATTGGCGGGCAGGCGGTGACTCTGCAGCGGAGAAAATAGCATCAGAACCTATGCTGGGTGACTTGCGTGTCACCTTCGAGATGGCTGCCTCCGGTCGCGCAACCGTACTGGCATTGCAAGCAGCAGATGATGCTTGTGATGGTTCTGCCACCCTCCTTCCGTACAGGCTCGTGCCGCAGGTCTACGAAGAAGGGGAGCACAAAAGGCTAGTTGTGCAGGAAGCTCGGAAGTCGCGAGTCGGATTGGCCCAGGAGGACCAGGTGTGTCCCCAAAGCCGCCTGTGCTTTAGCTGCAACTTTGTGGCTGGCTGCTGTACGGGAGTTGCCACCCCAGAGATCTTTCGCCTCTATGAAGGACACCAAACTTTGGATTCATGTTTCTCAAAACTGCGGAAGTCTTCCAGCGTTGATGTGGGCCTGGGCTCCTGGTCATTCCGACTTGTGGTGCTCTCTGTGATGACCGCCGGCATCCACATCTCCTCCGAGGGGATAATGCACATGCTCCCCATCTCACGAAGCATGACGGACACTCCCGGGACTGTGCCGAGGTTTGTTGTCAGCGCTTGCATGTCGCTGGCAATCACCAGTGCCATCATCAGCACCGTCTTCTTCCCATACAAAGTGGGAAAGGCCTTCGTTCACCTGGCGGCAGCAGCTTTCTTCTTGGTGCTTCCCTTGATCCTTATGTCTTGATACGCACAACTCCGAAGCCGTCGGGGCAATGGAAAAGTTGCTCCTTTGTGTCGACGTGCGCAGCTTCTTTTGAGGCCATGACCGTAGCCATGAGCTGATGACTGCACGCTTCTCAGTGTCCGGCTCGTCACCATTCGCTGGCCAACAGCCCATCAACCCACAACTAAAGTAAGACTGATCGAAGATCGCTACACCAGTCGTACATTTACTAAAAATACGTTGAGCACTCCCCGCATCCTGCACACCAGGAAGTGTTAGGTCTTTGGCCCTTTGGTAATGCTGCTTGTCGATGTGGGCTGCTGTGTACTTGCTGCCCTGAGCTTCTCCTCACTCGCTTTTTTTGCGGAGTTGCTTCGGCAGCTCTGGCCGATTTTAGCCAGATTGGATGCTCAGAACCTTGAAGGCAAAGGCAGGGAACCAGCTCTACTCAGAATGCTCACCTGAGGGTTGGAGGGGTGGGGCTGCAACGAGAGAATGCAGACTGGCCACGACTGAGGAATGCTCCAAAGACTCCTTGTTTCGCATGCTTATGGGTAGGCAGGGGAGGTGACATGCTGAATGCAAATGAACCCGTCTGGTCTTCCAGACCGCGACATCGCTCTCAAGCCGTGTCTCGGACATCCAGTCCTCGTAGTAGCCATGCATGCTCCTCAGTCGTGTGTCGCATTTGCATGGAGGTAGACTTCCGTAATCTGGAGCGCAATTGACACGAGCAGCACATGCTGTTCGTGTAAACGCGCTTGCTCGCTCCTGTGGCACCCAAGGCATTTGTTTACAATCATCCTTGGAGCGAACGCCTCCTGGTGGCAAGTGAGCCCAGAGCTAGACTTCTTCACGCTAGCGGAAAACTGGCTGGCTCGACCTATGAGCATGCGAGGCTTGGAGCTGCGACGATGCGGGAGCGACGACGGTGCTCGCGAAAGTCAAACTTGGCGAGGAGGGGGCGTTTGCGGCCAACCGGAATCCTGAGTAGGCTTCGCAAGCCTGGCAGGTAGACCGCCTAGCCGTTTGCAACGATGGCAGCGAGGCCGCCTACTACTTGGAGGACCCTCGCCCCATGCCGGTGGGGCATCAAGTTTGTCATAGGGCGTAGCCAGATGAGGCGAACACCTCAAGCAGAGAACGGCTCGTCTATTTGGCTGGCGGTGGCTGGTGCCACGACCATGAAAGCTGCGCGGCTCGCGAGGCTCGAGGGTTGAGCATTCGAAGACTGCTCTTTCCTGATCCCTAGCTGCCCAGTGTCCTTCAGGGGCTGTTGCCTCAGGATGGGACTGCCTTCCCTCACCAGAGCTGCAATACCTCCACGCTGAGCTCCCCGTGCTTCATGTCGAACAAGGACCTGGCTTTGTCGCGTCAGTATCGATCATGAGACTTCTGAAGCTGGGTGCAGCTTCGCAAGGACTTCTCGGAGACTTGTGGGAAGCATCTTTGTCCCAATAGCATTCCGAGCAATTTCTGAGCAAACGTCTGGGTGCAAGCATTGCGTCATTTCGTGTTTTGATGTTTGCTTGCCTGGCCTTGGCTCACAGAAGGGCCACCAGCCCACCACAGTCTTGGGTCATGGGATAGGCGGCTTTGCCAGCATGGGTCACGGCCCCCCATGCGACCTGCCGCCTTCACCCTTCCTTCGTTCATTATTGAGGCCAAACTTGCGAGCACAGGCACAGGCGAAGGCCAAAGCCAAAGCAAAGGGCGGAGGCAAAGGCAAGAGTGGCAAGGGCAAGTGCGTTCAGGAGGAGAGTTTCACAGACTTTCAGGTGGATGACTGGCGACACCTGCCTTTAGATCCTGCCGAGGCTGTCGGTGCACCGAAGGGGATACAGGGGCATTGTGTTGTGAGCCATGATGCCCGGCTCTGGTGCATCGGCGGCGCTCGGCCAGATACCTCGAGCCCTCAGATTTCTCTCTTGCTTTTCGATCTGCACAGGCGCTGCTGGAGTGACATGACTCCTAAGCCAGCGGAATCTGCCCCAAGCTGGAGATGGGGCCATTCCTCCGTGGTTGTGCCTGCGCAGTATCCTCCACAGCCTGGCACGAGAGAGAACCTACTCTTACTTTGCGGGGGCTTTGACAAAGAAACAAACATGAACGATGTGTGGTATTTCTGCCCCCAGAACGGCCAGTTCTTCCAACCCCGCGTCGGCATGGACTCTGTTCCAGTGGTCGGTGCATACCACTCCTTAGCGTACGACAGCGCCACAGACGAGGCGTATCTTTTTGGAGGCCAGAAGTGCGTCCAAGGAAAGTACGAGTTTTACGATACCCTTCTCAAGTGCGGGCTGAACTGTGGGTCTTGGCTCATCGTGCACACTCGCGGCGCCCGGCCACCTGAACGCGGACAGCATTCCTGCGCCATCTCCAACCGTGTGCTAGTGCTTCATGGGGGCAGCAATCGATACAAATTGTTGCGAGATGTTTGGACTTTGAAGCTGGACGCGAGCACACCTCATTGGTCCGAAGTGAAGATCTTCGGCCCCTCCCTGTGGGTGGGGAAGAAGCAGAAGGCTGTGCCCTACCAGATCGCACCTTGCCGGCCCTTCCTGGAGGCTTCCGGCGATGGGATTTTGGTCCTCGGCCGAGGGAAGCCTTCGAAGGACTTAATTTTGGTTCTTAGCAGGGGCCAGTGGATCCCACGTCCCCAGAGCCCTTTCCCCCACTCCCTGCAGGAGGACCATCCCGGCGACCTCTCCTTGTGGGCCCTGAGCCTGCAGAGGCGACGCTGGCGACGGGTCCCTGTAGAGATGCCACCAGCCTGGGCTGGCAACTTCGCGGCTTCCTTCCACGAAGGCTGGGGGTGAACAGTGTCAGAGACAGCCTTAGCAACGCTAGCCGGCTGTGTTTTCAAATCTTGACATTCTAGATGTTTGAAGATCTGCAGGGGGTGTGGGGAATGTCCTCTTGGTTCTTGGCGGCGAGCGCATGGGATCTTCACCTGTTGCTGGCACTGGCAGCCCGCTGTGCGACGGCGAATTGTGGTCGATCGACTTGGCGGCGCGGCCTTCCAAGCTCTTGCTACTCACTCTACAGAAACTCCTTCGCAGCGGCTCTGTCCGGTTTTCTGAGGACGTGCTGAGGACCATCTTCGGCTTTTCTATGGGGCGGCTAATGGACATGATCGCACACATGTGATCTCTTGGGGCCAACTTGGGACCTATGGGGACCTGTGCAGCCGGTCCTTGGTGTTTCTCTGGGGACTTGTCGAGCCAAAACGGCTTCTCGCAGCAAAAAGCAAAACTGCTGGGCGCCAGACTGCACCGCGAGGATCATGCTGTGCCACGGATTCCGCGCAAGTTCCCGGAGCTCCAAAAAAGCCAAGGACTGGCATATTTGATCGAAGCGGCTCGCCACTGCAGCAGGCTAGCAAGGTTTATGTGACTCGGCAACATGCGTGACACTTGTTGCGTTCTGCACTGCTGTCTCCTGCAGTTTCGCTTTTGGCCTCTCAGTTTCCGCAAGGTCCCGTACTGCACGTCGGACGCATACATGGGACGCCTGGCTCGATGGGTAGGGAGTGTAGGCTATCTAACCTGAAACTCATGCTTACTTCGCGCATTCGTCGCATCCTAGCTTGCGGCCGCACTTCGAAGGTGATGGAGCTTTTGGCCCCTGGCAATTCCGCGGTGCACGTATTGTTCGTGCTGTTCTGAAGGATCGCTTGTGAGCAGCAAAACTGCACCCGTGGGCAAGTCTGGCACTGCCGGAGGATCTTCGCACAAGAGGTCTTCGTCCGGGCAGCAGGCACGGAGTCTTCTTGAGCAGTCTTGGATGGTCCTTGCATCTGACTACACCATGTCATGGAAAGGTTGATCTTCGGAGGAGGATCAGCAGGTTCCAGAGGTGCGATGGTGCTTCTAGATGAGGTCACGAAGATGCTTCCTGGGATTCAAGTACATGGATTTCTGGACTCCCCGTACTGGATAGATGCTTCGCTGATGTTCACCGGCAGACACACACACACAGAGCCAGGAATGCCTGCTTTGCTTGCACATGGGTGGGCCGGCCAAGGACATCCCATCGTCTGCTGCCAATTTCTCAGGATTTCAACATCAGACACGTGATGTGCTGACCAATTTCAATGCATGGTCAGTTGTCTCGCAGACATGCTATGCACAGCGGCTTGGCTCGTTTAGCAATTCACGGTCGGGTCTGTATTCAGTTTCCGACCATGGGGGTGTGATCCAGGTACAGGTCAGAAGAGGCGTGGAAGTGCTTGTTCGGGCAGTACCGCATGGCCTTCGTGAGGACATCCTCCGTCTTGTCCGTTGCGTGCACGCTGCCAAAAGTTGCCCCTCTTCCCTGCCTGTTGTGACAGGACCCCGTACCTGTTGATCGCCTCGCAGTTTGATTCGTGGCAGCTCTCGCACCTGGTTCACGGCTACAGCGGAATCCAAGATCAGCCTGCCTTCACGCCGACCGAAGTTGCCTACACGGAGAAGTTTGCGGCTCAGACTCGATCTGGACTTGACGAGCTGGCAGAAGCAGTGCCAAGTGGCTCCTATATATATTCCGCGGCATGTTACAACCACCACATCTCCGAGAAAGGGATCTTCTTTACCTCTGCAACAAGCTCGGGCTTCACTGAGTCCGAAGCCCTCGCAGCTATTTGGAGAGGCCATGGCGATGCCATCGACCGCTGTGACGGATTCAACTGTAGCATCGGATGTGGCCCAGGCACTGCCATAGTTATCTAGCCGGCGAAGGCTGAGCTAGACATCTTGTACATAGGCATCCTTTGTGGCATGCTGTAGACTACATCCAGCGCCTAGAAGGCTATTTCGAAAAGGGGATCCGGGATACAGCGGAAGTCACCTTAAACTCTGAGCTCTGAAGCGTCGAAACCCTACACCCTAAACCCTAAACCCTGCACCTTGGTTGCCTGCCAAGAGACGCCTTTTGGAGGAGCGGCTGGAAAGTGCCTTTCGAGGGCCAGGTCTTACTCTCGGTCGATTTGTTGCTTGCTTCTCTCAGACTAACTAACTATGCATAGTACAAATATAGTAATATAGTCGATGATAGTCACAATCATGGCAATAAGTTCAACAAGAACAAACTGTACTAGCAAGTAATAGTAGTACATGGGAGCATCATGAAGAGGAATAGTAACAATGACAATTACAGGGAAGGCTGCCCAGCAGATGGCCTTGAAACTGTTTATCTAACGCAGCTGATGCAAAAGAAAGCAATGGATCCTAGACTTAGGTAGTAACAGTACTTGTTTGAACCGAGCAACACAAATTTGTTTGTACTCCGGAAAGCGAATGAAGAAGTGCAAACCGCGCAGCAACGAAATCAACTTTTCGGAGTCGGTTCAAGAAAGCCTATAAAGCTAACTGGCCATGTTGTGAGAACTGAGGGGGACCCTTAAGTCAAGCCGCTACCCGCCCAACTTCGCACACATTCGAGATTGGCAAAGGAAGGGTCGGAGGACCGAGACAGAACTAGTTAGCGTACACGAACAAGCACAGTTGGAAACATAGAGTTTGTAATCCTCCGGCTGAACGTGCATGTTCAGGTGTGCAAAACCAAAACTTCGGACCAGAAGTCAAACAATCATACTAATATTTAGAATGATCCGACCCTGCATCGTAGGTTCGTCCTAGCCAGGCGGGAGGCCAAAAACATAGAATGATTTGAATGACAATTGTAGTCATACGGGAACAGCAAAACCACAGCAATACGATCAACAACTGGAGTTCGTATCAACATGAACAGTCACAGCAACCACAGCACGCATAGTCATAGTAGCATCCATTATCTCATCATCGTCCGTCGACCTCGTTCAGGTGGATCCGACCTTGGCGGTGAACGCGCTGCAGCCCCGAAATGGCCAGGCTCCTCCTGCGCCGAGACCCCAGTGTGGTTGCAGCCGCATCCGGTTGAGGATATCGGGTTCAGGATTTAGGGAGCGATTCTGAAAGTTGGGGGGTTCCATTTTGAGGATACTATACCGGCAAGCTGAGGATCCAGGTTTCCATGTGTGTTTAGCATGTTTCAGCGCCCTTGTTTTCTGAAACTCTCAGTGCGGCAGATGACTCGGCGGCCTCGACCCGGCACTTTTGACCAGCTCAATGCTAGCTCTGATATTGACTCAAGGACTGCATAGGTGAGTCAGGGACATCAGATGACATCAGAGATGGGTGGACCGTGCGCTGAGCCAGCACTGAAGGAAGGAGTCCCTAATCATTGCTTGTAAATCGCGCCCGCCATGGGCTGACGCATGGGCTAGCCTCCTCCACTGCCTGAATGGGCGGAGCTTCCGGAGGCGCGGGCTTCTTTCCCTTTGTCGGGGTCATGCTGAGCAATGGCGCTTTGGTTTCAGCAGCTGGCAGGTCATGTCTGGCTACGCGGCAACGTCCTCGCTCACGCGGATTTCTGCTACAAAGCAGAGTTTTTTGACAGCACCGGCGTGAAGGCCAGAGCCGGTTCCGGGAAAGGGGCACCCGGGGTGACCCCTCTGAGGCACCATCGCCAAGCTGATTGACCGCTTCTGGGATGGAAAGCCGGAGCCTCTTCTAAGCATCGCAGCATCGCCTGATTTGAGCTGTTTTCTTCGAACGTCGGACCTCAGGCTGGCTGCAGACGACATGGATGTCCGGATGCCCGAGGGCTTGCAACTCAGCCTCGTAAAGCCCAAAACCACACTGAGAGCCATGGCCTGCTGCCTCTCTGTGCTCGTCTGTGCTGTCAGGACTTTGGGACTGCATTCGTGAGTCTGAAGACAAGGAGGAGATGCAAAGAGCAGCAAAACGCTTCACGAACAAGGCTTGTGTCAGCTTGCAGGACTTGACTTGGGGTAGGCAAGGCTGTGATTTCAGAGCTTCCTGGGATGGGAATGTGAAGTCTAACGCGGTGCCCTTGGAGATGTTTGCCGAATTTCTGCAGGTCCGGCAAGGCTTCCGCGAGGAAAAGCGGCAGGGACGACAGTTGCAGAAGAAGTCGCGAGAACAGGCGCCTTGCCCCCCCCCCCCCCCGCCCCGCCCATCTTTCGGCTTCTTTCGAGCTCGGCAGGTTCTGCTGCAGAAGTACGCTCTCCTGGCCTTGCCCGTCCCGGAGGTGGACGCCTTGGAGGTCGACTGGCTCTCGGCGCCCCGCGCGGTGGTGCCCGAGCTGAACTGCCTGCCGGCGCGGCGGTACTTTGCCCTTCGCCAGAGTTCCTTGCTGGGCCGCGAGCTTCGGAAGCTCCGGGAGAAGAGGCAGCAAATCGCCTACCTGGCGAAACAGGTCCTGGAGCGGCTCCGGGTTGCTAAGCGCCCGGTTCGCCGCATCGTGGACTTCGGTGGAGGCCGGGGAGACTTCGCATTGGCCCTGGCCTGGCTGCTGGGACGAAGCGAGCTGGCAACTCCGGAGATCGTGGTGTTGGAGCTGGAGGCCGCATACTGCGAGCAAGGCCGCAAGCGTAGTGCGGCTTTAGCAAAGTCTTGCCCGGAAGCGGCGCGTGTCAACTTCGTCTGCCAAGACCTCCGGCACTTTCAGGAACCCTTCGAACTGGCTGTCGGGCTCCATGCTTGTGGTCCTTTGGTAGATGCGGTGTTGCTTCACTGCTTCGCTTCGAGGGCAGAGTTCGTGCTATTGACCTGCTGCTTCGGGAAGATTCCCAAGCGCTGCGATGATTTCGAGCTCAGCTACCCTCGAGCTAGCAGTGCCTTGATTCGCGGACGCGAGGACTTTTTCGAGCTCTGCAGGCTAGCCGATGCCCCGGTTGAGAAAGAGTCGGCTCAGGCAATGCGCCTGCTCAACTCCGATAGATGCTGCTGGGTGCGGCAGCGGGGTGGCTGGGCCCATTTGTGCTGCATCCCACGAAGCGTCACCAACAAGAACGTTTTGGTCGTTGGAGCTGCTGATGCCTTGGAGGCCGGTGTTCTGGATGTCACTGCGCCCATGGCCGTCGGAAGGGCCTCGTGGGAGGGTCTCAGGGGCCTGGCACCTGCTACGATCTCTGAACAGCCTCCTGGGACCCTGCGCATCGTCATGGTGGCAGACACGCATTGCCGGCATCGACAGCTTTCCATGCCTCCCGGAGACCTCCTGCTGGTCTGCGGAGACTTCACCAAAAGCGGGCTGCGGGAGGAAGTTGAAGACTTCGCTGCCTGGTTGGACTCGCTTCCGTACACGGCGAAGGTGGTGGTGGCCGGAAATCACGAAATCACCTTTGATCACGGTTACTACAACTCGAAGGGCCACGTCTACCCCAAAGACTCGCTGGAACCCATCAACCCTGTCCAGATCAAAGAAATCATAGCAGGGCGTGCAGGCCTGCTTCTGATGTAAGGGTGAAGCTGTTCTGCTCGTGAAATATTCCGCCTTTGCTGCCCTCATGCTCCTGTATTCTCCCAAGGACTGCACTACTTGGAGGATGAGCTCCTCGAGCTAGAGACCCGCGGCAGCAGACCCGGGAGGTTTTCGAAGCGGCCTCTGGAATTGGCAAACGGACCTTGCAGCCGAGGATCGGAGAGGAGTTCTCTCCAATCCGGATCTTCGGGAGCCCAAGTCAAGGCAGGGCCAGGGAAGGGCCGAGGCGGTGCGGCGAAAACTGAGAGCCTGAAAGGCCCTTTCTTCTCCGATCATTCGATGGCTGCCTTTGGGCGAAGCTTCGAGCAGGAGGCTGGGCTTGGTCATGCCGGCTATGCTCAGAATCTTTTCAGAGAATTTTCGGGGCCAGGAAAAGGCACAGGCGGCCGTGGAGGCCGATGACGTTGCAGCAGGCTCCAGAGCAGTTCCCTGCATGGTTTGTGGAGGACGGCGCGGGATGGCCGACGGCAGGCCATGCAAGGGAGCTGGTGTCCTCCCGCCCACCATCTGTCTTTGTTCGCCTGACGAGGAGACTGCTGCAAGAACACCCCTGTCGAGAGCATCGACATTCTGGTGACACATGGGCCAGCTACTTGCCAGCAGCGGCCTGAGGTTTGCACACAGAGGCCTCTCTGCATCCGAGGCTTATGGCATATGTGACCTGAGCAGCGAACATGAGCCACAGGGCTGCAGGCAGCGGAACTCACTTGAGCAGCTCGCTCGGACCCAAGGCAAGATGGGAGGGCGGCCTTTGCTGGAAGTAAGGCACTTCTGAAGGCAGGCATCAGCGACAGTGTCTCGCACACTCACTCTTTGAACTGCTGTCTGCCGTCGCTGGAGACTCTTTGCAGGCAGTTCTGAAGCAGAAGCCAGTCTTGCACGCCTTCGGCCACATTCATGAGGGCTATGGCGTACGTGCAAGTGCTTCGACTTACTTCGTCAATTCCGCGCCTCAGCAGCAACAAATCGAACGACATGTTAGTTTTTTGGGGAGGCCCTGCACGCTTCCTGCTTGCGCACGCTTTGGGCCGAAACCACTTACTGTCACTTACTGGTACCAACATGACCCGGCATCCCTCTCGAGATTCAGCTGCGCTTTCAGATAACAATTTGAAGAACGCTCAAGGCGATCTGCAGCGAGCGCTACATTCCGCAGCGCCTGCCCATAGTTTGCGATCTTCTTCGTGCTGGACCGCAGGAGGCCCGTGGCCTGCGCTTCGACGGTGGCAGGCCAGAGACGAATTCTGGGATGTTTGGACTCGACATCTCCAAATCTCATCCGGGGGTGCGCATTTGAGATTTTGTCCTGGCCCCGAGATTCTACTATGCACGCCCAGCAAGCAACTCCAGCTATGGTGAGTCGGGCCGGCCTCACAAAGGGCAGCTTGGCAGACTTATGTAGCTTGGGCTTTCGTGATGTGGGCCTTGCTAGGCCTAGCTGCCGGCCTATCTTGCACTCTGCTTGCGCTTCAATTCGAGGCAAGAAGACGAAGGCGAGGCAGGCGGCAGTTCCGGAGTCTCTCCGTGCCTCGACTCAGTTTGAGAGTGCAGCTCCACTCCGTAGTGCGACGGTAGCGCTGCTCGTGCCCTGGCCGCCCAGGCTCTATGTGCGTCTGATGCACGAGTTGCATGATGGACGACCAGAGTTGCACACGGCCACACACAGCTCTGGCTATCGGAACAAAGCCTCATTCTCGCTGGGAAAGCAGTTTGTTGGGGAACAGGACGGCGCCCAAAACGCATGTGCTCAGCTGCTGTTGGTCACAGAATCTGAAGGAAAGCTGCGCCGGAGAGCTGAACGAGCTGGCGGTGAAGCTGCAGGAGCTTGCGATTTGAGGATCGAAGGGCGGCAAAGCGTCCATGAAGTGCTTGAGATTTTGAGGAGCTCGCGCAGAAGGAATCCGACGCCGAGTTCTTCGTGGAGGCGGCCTTGAAGCTGACCCGCAGCGGCCGGCTGGGCGTGAAGCGACTCGGAGCGAAAGCCCACCTTCGCCAGTGCCTCGCCTCCATGGTACCAAGGCTGGTCCTCCGTGGTGAGGAAGCCGTGGACAGCTGGCTGCAGGGCCAGGGTGCCAGATTCATTACGGATCTCCGGGCCATGGTGCCGGCAGTGCAATCCGTGACGTACCAGGCTGGCTTTGCGGGGCCATCTCCCTGTGCCACCTGCACCATTCGCCTGCCAGGTGGCCCCAGCTGGTTCAGACGAGAAGCCGCCGAAAAGCCCTTGGCATCCTCGATACCCGATGTTCAAGGCAGGGGTGACACGGCTTGCGCGAAGGTGAAGCGAAGAGAAATTTTCCCTTCACTCAAGCAGGCTCTCTATGGGGATCCCTTCGTGCCTGGGCCGCATACGGCCGTCGTGGCCGTCGGGAGTACGTGCGCTTGGCTCCTTGTGGCGATTGCTGCTTCTGCAGCATTTCTGGGGTCTCAGGTGATCGAGGATGCGCCGGTGGGCTGCCCTGGGCAGCATCTCCCTTACCGGCTCTCTCCCGATTCCTTCTCAGAGGTGAACGGCAAGGCAGAAGAAGCCATGATCCAGGTGCTTTGTGGCTGGGTGGAGGAACTTGTGCAGACTGCTCAAGCGAAAACCCTCTGCATGTTTGGGCGAAACAGCGGCTTCATCGGCTTGGCACTGCAGCACCGCTTTGGCCAGGGCCTAAGGCCTGAGGCGTCCTTGTCCTGTAGGACATGCATCCACACGAATCAATTGAGAATCCGTTTTGAGCCGCTCGAGGCTTCAAGCGCGTCTACGCGCACACGCATTGCCCAGTCACCCTTGCAGACGCAGAAGCCAGCGTGGCCATGAATTCGGCTCCCGGCTGGATTCTCGGACGCTGCGAGAAGTACGACTTCGGCGGTGTGTTGGCGAAGATCCCTGAAGGAGAAGGCCTGTCGGCAACAGGCGAGTTTCCGAGGAGTAGCTGAGCAGCTTCTCGCCCTCTAAGGCCCCCTGCTGGTTCACGTGACCAATAGCCGGCACGGCCTAGCCGACGGCGTTATCCCGGCCCTGAAGAGCAGCTTGCCCGGATGCAGGAGGTAAGTTAGTTAGTTTGCGGCGTTGGCCATGTCGTGTTCTGTCATGATCCGGAGAATTTCTGAGGGCGGCGCGACGTCTACGCAGTGGCCTACAACTCCTGCGACTTGGTCTGGCTTGACACATGCTGTTGAAGAGGAGCTCGAGTGTGATTGAAGATTCATTGTTATTGCTACTACTATGATCATTACCACTGCTAGTATTTTTCTTACTACTTGGCTATTATCACTCCCTAAACCCTGCACCCTAAACCCTAGACTGTGATGGTAATTTGAGGCAGCCATCTGCCCCTCCCAGCTGAGTGGACGGAGCTCTGCTCTGGGCCTGGCGCTTTTGACAGCGGGCTGCACCTTTAGCCAGTGTAGATGGGGGTTATAGTAGTATAGTGTATAGTAGAGTATAGTATAGTATAGTGTAGCATAATATAGTAGAGTAGAGTGTATAGTATACTATTAGCATAGTATAGTATAGTACAAGGGTACTAGAGTATTGTGGCCTGACAATAGTATAGTATTGCGGCATTATGGTATTGGGCAGGGGGGAGGTGAGGCAAAAGGCAGCCTGAGCCAAGGAGATCCGGAAGTTTCGATCCTTCGACCTCCTGGCGGGCACGGAGTTCTTGTCGTCGTGATCCGACGGCGAAGAGAGCGATCTGCTTGTGTCTCGATTCACTTGGTGATCTAGACATATACCCTCCCGAAACAGAGGTATTTCCTTCTGGTGCGGCGGCCTGCGACGCTGATCTTGCCGGTTGGTCCGCCAGGAGTCGGGAAGTCATGGATAGCGAGGCAGGGCATGGCCGCAGACCTCGCCGCTGAAAAAAAAAGGGAAGCCTGCAAAAGAGGCAGCTTGCCGCCACGGCGGCTTGCACGGTCTTCGAGCGCGACCTCGCGTTCTTCGAGGCTCGGAGTCCTGTGTCGCCCTCTTTGCTCTTGGGCTCCTGGGCTCGGCCGCAGGAGCGGCTGCGATCAGAGGCTGGCTTTGCGGAAGCGAAGCGCAGGACCGAAAGAGAAGAGATCGCGCAAGGGGCGGATGACAGAGAGTCTCTACGCTGTTGTTGACGACAGGACTCACCAGCGTCTCTTGGAGTCTTTGCATGCTGCCCGTGGCCATCAGGCTCGGAAGTGCAGGCAAAAAAGCGGTATAACTGTTGAGGATGTAGGGAGGAAGAAGGACAAGATGTGACGACGACAGAAGCCTGATCGATGTTTGTGCGGAAGTTCGGTGAACCTGATAGGGGCAGCTGCCATCTTCAATACTCCTCGACTCGACCAACGGCGCTCAGTCAGCGCGACGCCGGCCTGAAACCTCCATCCTAAAAGGGGAGTCGCAGGTTGGCTTCTTCGTGAAAGTTGCCCCACTTCAGTAATCACCGTGTCCCTTACAGGCAGCTTGTGACACTGAATGCCCAGGAAAGGCTTACTGCGAAGCCTACGAGCCCTACAGGCTGATCTGCATTGCCATCAGGCTCAGACAGAGTACAAAGGGTCACCTTTTTACAGTCAGATGCTTCACTTCGCCGGACCTCTACTCTACCCACTCTGCGCGGAAGGTGTGGCAATTTAGATGAGTTGGTCTGCCGCATCCGGCGGCGTGCGGAATCTGCAGAGCCTTGACCAGAGGAAGAGAGAGAGCGAGCGAGAGATGTGGTTGCGGTGGGAAGCACAGCTCTCAGGCTCTGGAGCTTCGTAGTTTCAGACCGACTCAGAGATTAACAGGCGGGGCAACGAGCAGGGGCGTGCACGGCCGCGTGTGTCCTGTGACGAAGAGAGAGCATGCAAGCTCTAAGCAAGCTGTTGATCCAAAAAGGTATTCCCGAGCAGGATGTGCGGCAAGCCGCCCCGCTGAGCAGGTAGAGTTTCAATAGGGTTATAGGGGCCCTCTTCGACTACTTGCAGTGGTGGCAGCACCAAACGGGAATCTGCGTCAGCTTCTTAAAGGTGGGATGGCTTTCGCTTGAGCCTTAGAGGGCGCGATTACATCAGTTCCGGGTCTGGGGATGAGCGACGACCGGGCATCTCCACCTGGGACCTCAGCACTGTGCTTTTGTGAGCGCAAGGCATCTTCCCCTAAAGATGGAAGGAAGGCGAGCGAACATTAAGAAAGGGCCACCTGATGTTTTGAACACCAGGATTGTTTCCCTTTACGCCAGGGGGTGATGTCTTTTAGCTCTTTAGACCAGCACAGGAAGGTCCAGTGCCAGGGGGCTCCTTGCAGTAATTGCTATGACCGGAAGGTGGAAGCACAAGTGCAACAATGTGTTGACGTACTGCAGTGCGGACCACCGAGCGGTTGGACTCTCATGCCGTTGCGTCGGGGTGCAGTGCATGTGGGTCCCTTAGAAAGGGAAACTTCAGATGGGGCCGGGATTCGCTGGGATCACCCGTGATTTTCGAACCACGGCCTCATCTACAAGGTAGGCATCTGACCGGAAAGACCAGGCCCCGGACTCCCAGCAAGAAGAAGACTTCGAAAGACAGGGCGGGGGGGGGGGGGGGGGGCTCATACCCCCGCCTGCTCGCTGCGTCCGTGCTAAGGAAACCCCAGAGCACGAGCGCCTGGTGGCAGGAGGCGCCTTTTTTTGCTTTCCAGGCACCTTTCATGGCCGGGGGTCCGGGAGTTTTTGTTTTAAACTTCAGGTGGGCTTCGCCCAGATGCCAGCGACCAGGAGTTCGGCGAGAAGGCGGCGGATTCTTTTTTTTCCCTTCCATCGTCTCCCTCTCGTCCCGCACCCGGGGGTGTTCCCGCGGGAGGTGTCCCGCATCTTGCATGCGATCGAGTGGCCGAGCAGGGAGGAGCTGGAGCGCTTTGGAAGCAGTGATTAGGTGGTGACCTTGTAGTGCTCATGTGGTAAAAACCCGCAGAGTCTTAAAGACTATCTTCGGCTTCTTGGGTGGTAGGGCTTTGTGCAAAGAGTTTTTAATTCTGACGTAGGTCAGCTTCGTTGCGCTCTGCTCGGTAGGTGCCTGGCAGAGAGCCTCATATCCTTGCAGGGTGAGGCCGACGACTGCATTCTGCAGCAGCTCCTTTGGAGCCTTGGCGAGTGCGAACCGGTTCAGTGCACTCATCGCATTCATCTGCATCCCCGCGCGCGTGCCTTGGCGCCTGGGTGGTATTGAGCCTACCCACGGGCCACCGAGGAAGTGCTTCCTTCACCTCTGTTGCCCTGCTCTGGCAGAGCTGGATCGTGGAGAAAAGGAATCGCTGCAGGGGAATCCTAGTGCACGAGGCTTCGTGCAAGCAACAAGCCTGGACGCACTCAGGCCTCCAGCCCGTGCCCTTCCGGCAGCACCGCCACCCAAAGAAGTTGGTGGAGACACACACATTGTGGTGCTCCGGCCGAATTAGAATTTGATGTCACGTGATATGTGATCATACGGTTTGTTTAAAGAGCATACGGTAATAGAACGAAGCAGAGCATATTGCAAGCATTCCCAATTGCGGTCTCCACCCTTGCCATTTTTACCATCTTGGCGGCTCGAGGTCAGTGGCTGCAGTCATGCAGTTGTCGGCACCATCGTGAACGGCAGCTACGTTCGAACCGCTGAGAATCATGGCCTTCGGCCTCAGAAGGGCTGAAACGATCTTATCTTGTGATGGCAGAGATTGTCAGAGCTATCAGGTAAGCCCGTTTACAAAAAGACGGAGCAGGCTCGGGTTCGAAAGAGCGTGTCACATGCAATCAGACAGAACCGGGATGGGACATCTGGTGTCGCAAGTCGGGCGGGCAATCTAAGTGTCCATTGCTCAGACCAAAGACGGAGTGGATGTGCACATCTACTTCTGGGATGACAAGCAGAACCCGACCTTCTGCGGCTGGTGGCAGGAAGCCCAGCTGAGCTGTGTCTGTTGAGGACTTCTTCTCAAAGGGCCTGAACTGTAACATATTACAACATGTACTGTAATATGCTATGTCAATGTGATCTGTGCTTGAATACATGCTATAATATACGATAAATATCCTATACTACATTCCACAACCTAGGCCTTTTCTAAAGTTTCAATGAAAGCAAAGCGGCTGCTGCCCCTCCGAGTGGTAGCTTTGAGGTTCGGCCCTCGCGTGGGCGCCGAGGAGGTCTGGGCTTACAATCCCGGCCCGGACCCCGGCCTCAAAGAGAGCGAGCCGCGTTTTGAGACATTTACCATGGGCGTTTGGGGTTTGGGGTTGAGGGGTTTTTGGAAGGGTTTAGGGAGTAGCAAAGAGATGATTGCAGCAGAAGGGAGGCGGTTTATGGCTTCTTGCGTTTCTTGAAGTCAGCGAAGGCCGCATGCTTGGTACGGCGCCGCTGGGGGGCTGGAAAGTCCCCTACGACGGCCCGGTCGACACCAACTTCGCGATCAGCGTGGACAGGCACATGTGTTCTGCACGGATCGGACGGAGATTTTTTGGGGAGTGCTGGGGAGAGTGGGTTTCATCCCGAGGAAGGCCTCCGATGAGGACCGCCGTCTAAAGAAGGAGGCAAGGGCTGTTGTGGGGCAGCCAGGGAGGACGTGCTCCGAACGAATATCATTGAAACACTCCGCATGCGCAGAGGCAGCTGCAAAGATCCAGGCAGAGGCGGACTCTTAGTGTCTTAGGGTTCAAGATTTAGGGGTAGTGTTTTTGTCGCACACTCTTTCCTTGTTGGACAGAAGAGCTGGTCCCTGAGCTCTAGAAGCCTACGCCAACCCGAGCTGAGACCCATTGGCCTGAGTCCATGCCTGCTTTGAGCAAGGTGGACGACCAGAGCCAACCCATCGTTACAGTAGTCTGAGGTACTGTCGCTGACCCTACTGTTCTCTCTCGAGAGATCTGACACCTAGCCTGGCTTGTCTCAGTTGTGAGAGTGACGCCCTAAGTCCTAAACCCTGAACCCGTGTAAACGGCAAGATCCTATCCCAAACCCTTGCGGGTTTCCACATCCATCTGCAACAACAAGTATTCGGACAAGCCGAAGCCAGGCCGCCAGAGCGGCCAAGCAAATCCGCCTTGTCGCGCAGAAGCTGGCGACAGTGAAGTGCGCCACAACCCATGGGGTTCTGCCTTGCTTAGCCTAGGAGTGGCTTTATATCTTAAGTTTCCTCCCCATCATGGCTCTCTCTTGGCTTAAGCGCCAGGATCGAGACCTTGGAGTCTCTGGAAGAAGAGCTGACCGCCGTACTGGACAAGGACACCCGTTGTTGGCAGAGCAGCTGTCCCTGTTTTGTTTTGCGTCCTGGGGTTTGTAGGGCAGCTGGCTGGCAGGAGCTGGAGGCCTGCGGCGACGAGAAAGCTAAGGTGAAAGAGGAGAGGCTTTCTTCCCAAGGGCACCGAACGTTGGTGACGTGTAGTTGCTTTGTTATGCAATGCAAGGAGTGTGACAAGGCACTGGAGCAGGCGGCTACAAACAAGATGCAATCAGAATCGCGCGATGGCTGGATGCATCTTGTGCTGAAGTCCTAAGTCGCCAGGCGAGGTCCAGAGTGGAGCAGCAGAAGGAAGCGAAGGCAGCTGCACTGACTTCCCTTCGTCAGACTTGCATGTTGTTCGTGTAGGTAGAAGGCTTGAATGAGGCCTAGCAGCATCATAGCGAGCTGACCGCAAGAACGGGGCTAGAGCATACAGTGGCCATTGGAAAGATCAGCGTTGGGAATTGTGCCAGATTCAGTGCTGCCTTCCATGCGGCGTGGCATTTGTTAGGTCAAGGCAGCACCAATGTTGGAGGCAGGTGCATCTTTCCCCGTGGCTGGGTCAGCTGAGGGGCTGGGTGGCTGCATGCTTATTTATATATCTCTATTATATATATATATATATACATACTTATGATGTATGTCTATCTCTGTGTGTGTATATATATATATGTATTTATTTATTATAGCACCAAAAAATGTATTTTATATGCTCTGCACGCTCCCCGCTCTTGCTTGCCTTTGGCTGGTCGCAGGAGTTGGACGGCCGGCTCACCACGGCCGAGGTGGGAGTTCAAGAGGGAAGCGGGGACCGCAAGCAGGGTTTAGGGTTTAGGGTTTAGGGTAGGGGGGCGGCCTGGTGGAAGTGTGCAGGCAGCATTGAAGAAGATCGAAGCGAAGGCTGTCAGCTGAGAGCCCCCGAACTCTTGCTGGGTCGCGACACGTGATCTTCCTGGCTGGTTTCCTGCAGCCGCTCGGTCAAAGCCTCCAACACACATCCCAAGCTTGGAGCGAAGCATTCTTGCCTCAGAGCCTCGTCTGAGAACTTAGCAACAACCGCCGGTCTGGCATCAGCTTCTGGACGGAGACACGGAAGCCTCGGCCGACCCAGAGAATCCAAGAAGCCACTCATGCGAGACTCACGCCACCCACAAGCTCCTTTCAGAGCCATGTCTTGCTTTAGAGCTTGTGGCCTCGCTGTGTCGCTGGTCCCTTGTCCGGCAGTGATGGCTAAACCGGAGTTCTTGCAGGGGGCATCTCTGCAAGAAAGGCAAAAGCATGCAGTGATGGGCAGGTGCTCTTCATCTTCGTGTCTGGCGTTGTCAAAGGGCTAGATGTATGGCATTTTCTGATTGAGCAGCCTCCGGGTTGTGCACACGAGCCGCTGCCAGGACACGGCTCAGAGTCAGCTTTGTCGAAGTGCGCACTTCAACCCGTCATGCGCTGTCCTGCTTCTCTGACCCATCGCAGGAAACCAGTCCGGCGTGAAAGTCTTGGTGGCAGGGCTCGCCAAGTGCGGCACTCGCACCATCTGCCACGCATTGAACGAGATAGGCGTCAATGCTTATCACAGCGAGGACGCCGTTCAGCATGTTGAGGGTGATCAATCGCTACTGAGATCCGATGCCCTGTGCAGGATTTCCACTTCCTGCCTTGGTGGGACTTCGTGAGCGAGGCCTTGGGAGAAATGTGCACTTGCAGTGCGAGCGGCTTTTGCTGCTCCGCTTCAGCTGCACCCTGGGCATACACAGGTGCGGGCGCAGAAGTCGCAGTACTCGTCGTTTCTGGGCCGCCTTAAAGCTGTAGTTTGCAAGTGCTGCAGCTTTGGATTTGCGGCAGCCTCCTAGTTGAGCATCTCAGGGTTGCGGCAGCCGAGCTCGCCTGGGCCATGAAGTCAGACAAAGATTTGACGGCACAGCTGATGCGCAAGACCCTAGGCCAACAGCGAGTCGGCACGGCTTGCCGGTGTCACCGCAGACGCACAGTGACATTTGGCCATTGGCTTGCCGAGGATCTCGAGCTGCCGCATGGAGGCCATTGCCTTCGATGGCCTCGAGGCCTGCCGGCGAGACAGTCACAGGGGCCTCTCCAAGGGAAGGGCTGCGGAGCAGTTCTCCTGATCTCCCCCGAGGTGCTGATGGACACGATCTGGGAAAGCAACACTGATGCCAAGGCCGTTGTTCCCAACGAAGTGCTTGCCTGTTGAGACTGTTAGGCTCTAACTTCCAAAACCCTCTATCCTTTTTGCCTATACCCTGACTTTACAGCCTCGCCTATTTTCGCCTGGAGAGTCCCAGTGGGAGCGTCGAAACCCCAGCTTATTGAAAGGTCCTTGGCTCGGTTTGTGGGTACTTGAACACTAAAATAGACCCCAATCAGAAAACCGCAATTCATAAATTAAAACCCATGCAACCGTAGCCATTTCCACCAGATTTTTTGCGCGTGCCTTTCTTGCAGAGCTCCCGAAGCCGCCATGGACCTAAATCCTTTGGCTACCTACGTCAAAGAGAGAGAGGGCAAGCGGGTGATCCGCAAGATCCTCATCTCGAACAATGGCATGGCAGCGGTCAAGGCGATCTTATCCATGAGGAGGTGGACCTTCACCGAGTTCGGGTCAGAGCAGCTGATTACTTTTGTGGCCATGGCGACGCCAGACGACCTGAACGCGAATGCCGAGTTCATCCGCCTTGCCGACTCCTTTGTCGAGGTCCCCTCTGGGAAGAACGTCAACAACTATGCAAATGTCGACCTGATTTGCAGGATCGCACAGGAGCAGCAGGTGGATGCCGTCTGGCCCGGTTGGGGCCACGCCAGTGAGAACCCAAAGCTCCCCGCCAAGCTCAAGGAGATCGGCATTACCTTCATCGGACCACCCTCCGGAGTGATGGCAGCCCTGGGAGACAAGATCGCGGCCAACATCCTGGCGCAGACCGCGAAGGTTCCGAGCATCCCATGGAGTGGTGATGGCCTCACCTGCACCCTTACGGACGAGGGCACCGTGCCGGACGAGGTCTTCAACAAGGCCATGGTTCGCACGGTGGATGAGGCCGTGGAGCGGGCCGAGAAGGTTGGGTTTCCGATCATGGTGAAGGCCTCCGAGGGTGGTGGTGGCAAAGGTATCCGAAAAGCCACGAACATGGAGGAGCTGAAGGTGGCTTTCACGAACGTGAGCACGGAGGTGCCAGGCTCGCCCATCTTCTTGATGCGGATGGTCTCGAAGGCACGCCACTTGGAGATCCAGATTTTGGGCGACGAGTATGGCAACACCCTGGCGCTGAACGGCCGCGACTGCTCTACCCAGAGGCGCTTCCAGAAGATCTTCGAGGAAGGCCCTCCGACCATCGCGAAGCCGGACGTCTTCCACGAGATGGAACGTGCGGCCATGCGCTTGACCGCGCTGGTCAGCTACCGTGGTGCCGGCACTGTGGAGTATCTCTACAGCCCGGAGACCGATACCTTCTGCTTCCTGGAGTTGAACCCACGTCTCCAGGTGGAGCATCCCGTGACCGAGGCTATCACTGGAGTGAACATGCCCGCAACTCAGTTGCAGATTGCCATGGGCATCCCGCTATACAACGTCCCGGACATCCGAAGGTTCTACGGCATGGACCCGGCGGTCTGCTCCAAGATCGACTTCTTCGCCGTGGACTACCCGCCCATCACTTCGCACTGCTGCGCCTCCCGCATCACCGCCGAGAACCCCGACGAGGGCTTCAAGCCCACCAGTGGCAAGATCAACAGTGTTCGCTTCCAGTCTGCCGGCGACTGCTGGGGCTACTTCAGCGTCGGCCTGAAAGGTGGGATCCACGAGTTCGCGGACTCCCAGTTCGGTCACATCTTCGCGAAGGGTCCGAACCGAGAGGCGGCGAGGAAGAGCCTCCGCTTCGCGCTCATGAACCTTGACATCTCCGGAGACATCCGCCACCCCGTCGACTACTTGGTGGATTTGATCGAGACGCAGGCCTACAAGGAGAACACCATCGACACCATGTGGCTCGATGGGCTGATCGCCAGCAAGGCAATCTCCCCAAGCACTGGCGTCATGGACGTGGTCTTCTATGCGGCAGTCTACCGCGCCTTCAGCATGGTCAAGTCCCGCACAGAGGATGCGCTTGAGGCCATGCAGAAGGGCCAGCTGGTCTTGCTCGGCAAGAGCGACACGGATGCCCTTGTCAACTTCCCCGTGGAGATCACCTATGACGGCAAGAAGTTTTGCTTCCAGGTCTCCAGGTTGCGAAGCGATGTCTACGCCTTCAGCATCAACAACAAGACGCTGAAGGCCAAGGTGCGCCAGCAGCCGGACGGATCCCTCTATGTGAGCATCGGCAGCATCAGCCAGCAAGTGAAAGGCCAGGAGGAGGCTCTTGGCCTTCGTCTGATCATCGGCGCTCAGACCATCATGGTCCCGACAGTCTACGACCCCTCGGAGCTTCGCTCCGACGTGAATGGCAAGGTGGTGCGCTATCTCCATGACGAGGGCACCGAGATCGGCAAGGGTGAGGCCTACATCGAGTTGGAGGCCATGAAGATGATCATGTCACTGAAGTCCGGTGAGGCCGGCAAGATCTCCCATTCCCTGAGCCCGGGCGCCATCGTCTCTGCCGGGGAGGTCTTGGCGAAGCTGGAGCTGAAGGACCCCTCGAAGGTGAAGAAGATCTCCCTCTTCGAGGGAGACTTCGAGATGAGTGCCAAGCCCGAGCCGGATGTACCCGCCCCTCGCGAGGATTTGCAGGCCTTCCTGGACGGCTACCACTCGGAGCAAAAGGGGCCCCAGCTCGTGGAGCAGATGTTCGCGAGCTTCGCCAATCGCGAGGCGGCCTCCGAGACCGTGCGTGGCGTGTTGGAGAAGTACCTCTCCAACGAGCGGCCCTTCGCCGCCTCCATTGAGAAGAAGCAGCCTTACGACAAGCTCTTGCTGGATCTGATCAACGAGGGCAAGGACTCCATGGAGAAGGTCCTCTTCATGGTAGCCGCTCACAACAAGCTCGCGGAGCGATCCCACGCCGTGATGGCCTTGATCCGCGAGATGCTGGCAGCCGAGGGCTCCGGCATGTCGTGCATGTATGTCCCCGACCTCCGCCTGGAGGATGACATGGCAGGCGCGGTTTCGGAGAAGATCGTGGAGCTCTCGCAGCTGCCCAGCTCCGCCGCGGTGGCCGGAGACTACGGCAACGTCCGGTACCTGGCGCAGCAGCTGCTGGATACCGTTCCCCAGGAGTCCTACGAGGAGCGCAGCAAGCACTTCCGCGAGCAGCTGGCGGCTTTGAAGGAGGACACCGTGAAGGCGATGACGGCGGAGCTCCCCGGTGCCGTGGACGGCAGCCTGGAGATGGAGCTCCTGGTGGAGGCACTCAGCGACTCGGATGCGAAGATCCAGGAGAGGGCCATGCACGCCTACCTCTCCTGGCTGGCAGCCCCAAGCCGCCTGACCAAGGTCGAGGTCCAAGCCGCCACGAAGACCGCGGTTTGGACGCAATTCTTTCCGGTGACCGCGGAGCAGGAGCACAACCGCCATGGCCTTCTTGCGGTCGTGGCAGACCTCAACGGGCCTGAGTTGGAGAAGCTGCTGGCTCCTTTGGTCAAGCTGCAGAGCGGCGTGCAGGGGGTTCCTATCAACTTCCTCCACATCGTCGTGGGACGTGATGCCTTCCCATCCATCACGGACCGCACCCTCTTCTACAACACCGATTCCGAATTGCAGCAGGTGCTGACGCGCTGCCAGGGCATCTTCGCAAGGCAGGCGGAGCTCCTGAAAGCGGCCGGCGTTGGAGAGATCTGCGTGGCGCTGCCGCAGCCGCCGCGACACCCCCGCTTCCTGAAGTTCAGTTTGAACCCAACCAGCGAGGAGTGGTCCGAGAATGAGATGGGAAGGGACCTGTGGCCTTCCTTCACCGGCTTGCTGGAGCTGAGCATGCTCCAGCGCCTCTACACGCTCCAGCGCATCCACAAGGAGGTGCGGCCCACCTCCCACATCTACCTCGCCACGCCAATGATGGGGGGCAAGGCCCCCACATCGGAGCTCTTGATGAGGGCTCTCTTCCTGTCCGGCGTGAGCAAGGAGTCCTTCAGCCAGAGCCTGACGGACAGCTTGGATGTGGCGTTGGAGGAAGTGGAGCATGCCATGTTGGATCCTCGTGTGGCCAAACTGGGGCCCTCGGTGACCAGCCGGATCTTCGTGCACTTCGTCAGCGAGCTCGACATGGACTTGGCCGAGCTCGAGCAGCGCTTCACTGACACGATCAGCAGCCATGTTGGGCACCGAGGTTCGGAAGTCATCAAGCTCTGCATCGACGAAATCGAGGTGAAAGTGCACCGCCGCGTCGGAGGAGCCACGGAGACCTTGCGCCTTTCTCTGTCCTCCCTGAACGGAGGCTTCCTGAAGCCCAAGATGCTGAGGGAGTTCCCAGACCCTGTCACCGGCTTCCCTCTGCGCTGGGAGGCCGCCAAGGGCGCAGCCCCTTTGACGTCCCTGGACCACCCTCACGTCACGGACGCAGCAGCCCTGAGCCGCTACCAGGCCAAGCGGGTGGCCGCCCGCCGCGCGGGCTCCACCTATGCCTACGACCTTCCCGGCATGCTCCAGCTCGCTCTGACCATGAAGTGGATCGCTTTCACGGGCACTTCCACGAACAGCGCCTCGCCGCGCGGCGAGGCCCGAGGCTCGCGGAGGCGCAGCCCGTCGCCGCGGGGACGAGCTGGGGTGGTCTCGGTGCCATCGAAGGTCCCGGAGACCATGCCCAAGGAGCTCCTGGCCGCTGTGGAGCTGGTCATGGACTGGTCCAAGATGGAGTTGGTCGAGACGGAGCGACCTGAGGGCGCAAACGACCTGGGTATGTTGGCCTGGAAGCTGACCATGAAGACGCCGGAGTGCCCCGAGGGCCGTGTGGTGATCTTGATTGCCAACGATGTGACTTTCCAGGCCGGGTCTTTCGGCGTCCGGGAGGATCAGTTCTTCCAGAAAGCCTCGGAGCTGGCCAGGAAGCTGGGACTTCCTCGCGTCTACGTGTCCTGCAACAGCGGGGCGCGCGTGGGACTCGTTGAGGAGCTGAAGCCCCTCTACAAGATCCAGTGGTGGGATGAGAAGGACTGCAGCAAGGGCTTCGAGTACCTCTACCTGACCAAGGAGGACTATGAGAAGCTGCCTCCCGGCACCGTGGAGGCCCGAAAAGTCTCGGAGGGTGGCCAGGAGCGGTACATCCTGGATGCCATCATCGGGGAGGGTCTGAAGAGCACCCAGGGAGGCATCGGCGTGGAGAATCTCCAGGGCAGCGGCCTCATTGCCGGCGAGACCAGCCGCGCCTACCAGGAGACTTTCACCCTGTCGTACATCACCGGTCGCTCCGTGGGAATCGGTGCTTACTTGAACCGCCTGGGCCAGCGAAACATTCAGATGGTCAGCAGCCCCATGATCCTCACAGGCTACTCTGCTCTGAACAAGCTTCTGGGCAAGAACGTCTACTCCTCTCAAGATCAGCTGGGTGGACCCCAGATCATGGTCCCAAACGGAGTCACGCACCAGGTTGTCCGGGATGATCAGGAGGGCATGTCCGCGATCTTGGACTGGCTCTCCTACGTGCCCAAGGACGTCTCCTGCCTGCCACCGGTGTGTCAGCCTGCCGGCGCGGACCCCTGGGACCGAGATGTGGAGTTCGAGCCGACTCAGCTTCCCTACGACCCCCGTGACTTCCTCCGCGGCGTGATCGACTACGAAGGAAACCGGAAGCGCGGCTTCTTCGATGCGGGCTCCTGGACCGAGTATCTTGAGGGCTGGGGGAAGACCGTCATCGTGGGCCGGGCGCGGCTGGGCGGCATGCCCATGGGCGTTATTGCGGTGGAGACTCGGAGTGTGGAGCGCCTTGTGCCAGCCGACCCCTCGAACCCGGCCAGCGCTGAGGTCAAAGAGCTGAACGGCGGCAAGGTCTGGTTCCCCGACAGTGCCTTCAAGACAGCCCAGGCTCTCAGGGATTTCAATCGTGGCGAGAATCTGCCGGCGATCATCTTCGCCAACTGGCGAGGCTTCTCCGGGGGCACCCGCGACATGTTCAACGAGATCCTGAAGTTCGGGGCCATGATCGTGGATGCCTTGGTGGACTACGAGCACCCGATTTTCATCTACATCCCCAAGCACGGCGAGCTCCGGGGCGGAGCCTGGGTGGTCATCGACCCCGTCATCAACCCAGACGAGATGGAGATGTATGCGGATGTGGATGCCCGCGGCGGGATCCTCGAGCCCCCTGGCATCGTC
>CAJNJA010007243.1:0-11781 GCA_905231915.1 Symbiodinium necroappetens
CGTAGTCGTAGTCGTAGTAGTAGTCGTTGTCGTAGTAGTAGTAGTAGTAGTAGCAGCAGGAGTAGTAGTAGTAGTAGTAGCAGCAGCAGCAGTAGTAGCAGCAGTAGTAGTAGTCGTCGTTGTCGTAGTAGTAGTAGTAGTAGTAGTAGTAGTAGTTATAGTAGTTGCAGCGGTAGGACTCGTTGTAGTACTAGTACTAGATGCAAAATACTAGTACTAGTCCGAGTACGACTATGAGGAGTAGGAGTAGGAGTACGAGTACAGGTACTAGTACTAATTCGTACTAGACTAGTGCTAGCAAGTACTAGTACTAGTAGCAGTTGTACTAAGCATCAGTGGCAGGAGGATTGGTATTCACCTAGTGGTGGCGTCGTCGTCGTAAAATTAGCAATCGTAACATCGTAGCATTAACTAGCATAATCACGGTCATTAAAGCGGCGACGGCTAGCAACAGCAGCTTACTCTTAGAGTATCTGGCTGACGCTTTTTCGCACAGTGGCGCAGTAGTATCAGGTCAGAGCAAATTTGCCACAGCTCCAAAATTGGAAAGACATAAGGCAGCAGCAGCTGGTACAGGAATGGTAACCATCCCCATCGGATCGCCAGAACTGCCGTGCAGTTGATCGGCTGGCACATGCTCTGAAATCGAAAAATCGGAGAGAATAACCATAAAATGCCCAAACAAATGCTGGAGATTGCCAATCTTGCATTGAACATCCGAGCCTACACTCAAACTGCTGAACTCAAGCTCACCCGGCTCACCCGAAGAAGGCTCAAACACAAATGTCGTGAATGCTGCTACCTGGTTGACAGCTTTGTCATGGAAAAACGCCAACATCTCCTAGGCCGCGGTCCTTCGCTGCATGTGCCAGATCAAAACAGGTGTTAAAACTGCCTACACGTGGACTCCCTAAGCCCCATCGACGCTTCTTTATCTGCTGGCCACGCCTCTCCTCCCCTCAATCAAGCTACGCCTTGCGAAGTGCAAATCCGGAGCCCTGAACCATCGTGCCCTTCACGCTTCCTCCGGGTGTAATCCGAACCACATGGTGCACTTTCACCACAAATCCGCGCACTTTGCCTGGATAAGTGCAAGGAAAGGACTGTTGTTGGGATGGCCGTCGGTGCCTTTCTTCGGGGGTCCGCTTGTCATCCGAAATCTCGGAGCCCACGCACGGTGCAGACCTCTCCCAACTTCGCCCTCCATTCGGAGGGAGAGGTCGGGACCTTCTCACTCATCATCCTGCTTGGAAGCTCATGGACGGCTATTAGTGGGCTTATAAGTCCCCTAACATGGATCATACGTATAGTTACCCCACTCATACCCCCTCTCATAACTACCCATGAACCTCCAAGCGGAGCTTTGAAGTGACAATTGCGAGCGGACGGGAACAGGGGCTTGAGGCTTTAGGTCTTGGCTTTGCAGGAAGGTTTATTGGGAAGTGCTATCGCTTAAAGCCTGAAGGGTTTGGGGCTGTGTCCTGTAAGGGTGCTCAAGCCTGAACCACTGCTTCCCAAGAGAAAGACCATGAAGCCGAAACTTGGGGCCTTGATACGGCAGCTACACCAGGGCGCTGGGGTATATATACTAGAATCATAGTAGGAGGATACGGTTGCTGTTGCGAATTTCCGAACCCTCCATAACAGTTCGAAATCACCGACCCAGAAAGGTCCAGAGGCCTACTGGTCGGAACTGTCGGATCCATCTGCTTGCCTGAACTTTAGACAAACACCCTCGGACCTAACGTGGCATTCATGCTCCAAGCACCCAAACCCCTAAAGTCTAAGTCCAGATTCCCGTGGCCTCCTTGACCCCAATCAGCCAACCAGACGCTGAAACGCTTGTAAACGTGCCTAACGACTGCTTGGAAAAAAAGGACCTGTCGAGAACGTGCAGCTTGAGTGTTCGTAGTGATCCATCTGTAGGCATAATAACAATGAGCAATGTCCATGACCAATGAGAATGATGGCCGAAACATTAAGTTCGATAAACAAGCAACAATAGCAATGATGACATTAAAGAGCTGACGGTGTCGATACTAGCAACGGCGGTTCAACAATAGGCGCATATAAAATGATTGTTGAGATGCAGTCACCGAAATGATATTGATCATGGTGATGATGATGATGATGATGATGATGCAGCTGATGACACTGATGACAATGACGATCATTATCGTGGTGGTGGTGGTGGTGGTGGTCATGGCGGCGACGGCGGCGGCGGTGGCGATACTGGGAAACCGCGTTGACAACACGACGACTTCTTCAAGTCAATGCTGTCCAGCCTTCAGGGGCTCGACACAGTCCGTGCAGAACCTGTTGGTAAGGACCTGTCTGGACTTGTCGGGGAATCTGCTGGCCCGTTCTAATCTTCCGGTCCATGTCGTCGTTTAGAGCTGAGGCTTGTCACACCAAACTTACACACCCCAAGCCAGAAGCTGCTCTATTACACATTATCAACTTTCTGAGCCAAAACCCTCTGAATCCTGAGCAAAAAAGGGGCTTCTGTCAACCTTCGTGGCAGAAGGCTTTGGTCCGGTCTACACATGTTCTAAACAGCCAAGCATGGGTGACGGGAGTGTAGGGCGGTTTAGGTTTAGGGCTTAGGGTTTAGGGTCATACTTACAGGGTTCAGGGGAGAGTGGTGGAGATTCGGGATTCTGGTGTTTTCGAGGTTTGGGGTTTCGGGGGGAACCAGAACCTCAAGCAGGGCTGGGAAGTACGGTTCATGACAGAAATCCTGCATTACCCCACAAAAAGGAATAGACCATACTTCCCATAGTTTAGGGTCCTCAAGGTAGTGCAGGATTTATATCATCAACAGTGGTAATGGCTTATGACTGTGGCCGAATAGCTGCGGTTCTATTCCCCCCCAAAGTACACGCACCTCAGATCACCACCCTTTAAAACCCCCCTTGTAAGCCCAAGCCCTCAATCCCTGAATCCTTTGAAACCATGTAAGTGTCCCTAATCCTCAACCCCGTAAGTAAAACCCAAAAGCCCTAAACCCTGTAAGCCCACACAACCACAAAACCCTATAACCCGTTTTGCCCGAAACCCCTGCTTCCCCTAGACCGAAAAGCTGCCTTCAGGGAGTGCGCCACAGACATGCACTTGTGCTCGCAGCCGGCGAGATAGCCTTGGCCCGCGGAAAGAGAGGGTGTTCACTGAAGGAGTTGAGGCTCTATCGACGGATCCGTTCCCTAATCCGTTGTGAAACCGTCTAGAACCCTGTAGAACCTCATGCAGACAGATAGATTTAAATCTTTCGGGCCCAGACACGCAGACTTGTGCTAGCGAAGATCCGAGAGTTTGCAAAACGAGTAAGTTCCAGGGTTTGGACATTTGTTGCTGCTTTTCTCTGAAGCCAAAGAGCTTCTTTCACTGACATGACACAAGGAAAAACAGCCCGGTTGCTGGTGACGGCCCTGTCAGACTGGTTAGGGCTAAGGCTTCTGTGACAGCCCGTTCCGGCACTGCGTAGCCTCACGAAACGCTCGACAACAAGTGGCTCCGCTTGCTGCTTTCATCGCAAAGAAATGCAATACATGACATTTCGGAGCAAACTTCCCGAACCGCTTGAAAGGAAACCCTTAAGAGGACCCTGACAGGAACCACTGAAAAGGAGCCCGTTAAAAGAAACCCCCTGAACGACGCCTTAGAAGGAACCCCCTTAAAAGGCATCCCCTCAAAAGGAACTAAACCCTAAACCCTAAACATTCTGAAAGGCACACGCCGCCGAGTGGCCCAAGGAGCTGCAGAGCCCCGAGCAGTACTCGTCGGCGGTGCGGCAAGGGACCGGGTCGTGCTGGGACTTGCCGACCTGAGAGGGTTTACGGGTCTAGGGCTTAGGGGTTTAAGGGGTTTAGGGGTTTAGGGTTTAGGGTTCAGGGGTTCAGGGGTCCAGAGTTATCAGGGCTTAGCATGGTTTAGGGGTGGGGGTTCGGTGTCGTAGGATGGTTTAAGGTTTAGGTGCGTAGGATAGCTTTACGCTTTAGGGTTTGGGGGTTTAGGGTTTAAGGGTTTAGGGGCAGTTTCGGGTTTAGGGAACTAGGGGGTTTAGATGTCCAAAGCTTAGGGGCCCTCAGGGGCCCACGTGTGAGCTCATGCGGGTCTAGGATTTGGGGAGCTTTGGAGTTTCCAATACCTTATTTAGGGGCCCTTGTGATAGGGATCCTATTCCTTGAGGTTTCGACATTAGGCCCCCATTGTTGTTTGAAACTCCCACACAAAGGGAAGGCACGAACCTGAATCCATAAACCTATCCAAAACCCGTGGTCGCGCCTTGCGCTGAAGAAGCGCCACCTCCTCGTCCACCTGGCAGGGTGTCTTGGGTGGTGTGTAGCCACAGGAGGAGTAGTAGCAGGAGCAGCAGCAGCTTGGATGAGGAGGGAGGTAGTGATGCAATAAAAACAGACAAAGGAGGCAGTAGCAGCAGCAATTGAACTAATGGCACCGGCATCAGGCGGAGTAGTCGTCGTCGAGGTGCCATGGGTCGTGGCTTTGTACTTTGGGTTTTCTGCTCTTTGGGGGGTTGGGGGTTGTAGGGTGGCACCAGTGTTACTGCTGAGAGCAATACTACCCCTGCTATCACCGCTGGGCCTGGCAGAACTCGCCCGCCCCGCACCAGCCCTTGGTGAAGTCCAGGAACTTCTCGGCGTCGCTGGCGCAGTGCTGCAAGCAGCGGGCCTTGTGATTGTCCCCAATGTAGGTGATGTTGCAAACCTCGTCGCAAAGTTGAACGGTCCCACATCCTTCCTGGAAGGGCTTCCGGCAGACGCAGTGCATGTCGAAGAAGTGCTTCATGTTGCAGGCCACTGCCTCTTCCGTGTCATACTCGCAGCTTTCACCGATCACCTTGTTGTCGATGGCATCCACACACACGGAGTTCCGTGCCTCGCAGAAGTCGTTGCACGACGACTTCTTGCCGAGCACGGCGTAGGCCACGCAATTCTGACCGCCATCCTCCAGGACTCTTCGGGGGGTATCCCTATTTGAAGGACGCTGTTGCTTTGGGTCTATATTATTGATTGCGGTACTTATTTTCTAAAGCCCCTATTGGACGCAAGTTTCATGACAGTCAAGGAGGGTGAGGTCTTCCTCGTAAAGTCTTCCCTCATGTTGTAACACTCCCAAGAGACAGACTGTGCCGAGACCAGTCCTCGAGCGCTTCAACCAGGGACCCCTCCGTGCACAGCTTCTCCTTCAGACTTACGACTTCAAGCGACCCAAAAGCTTCGAGCTCATAGTGGAGTACGAAGATGGTCACGTTTTGAGGCTTCGGGGCGGCATTTTGAAGCAAGAGGTTCTTACCGTGGACTTCGCGGATCCTCCATGATGCTGCTGTGATGTAGCCTGGGATTACATGACCTGTTGACCCCGATCCACACAGCTACTACATCCGATCTCAATATCGTCAATGTCATCAGCGCCACCACCACCCCCTGCACCAGCATCACAGTACCGCTCAACGTCGTCATGTTCAGCATCATCAACAACAAGAACATCCTCGTCACAATCACCAATTCCCATCCCCACCATCAGCGCTGCCGGCATGATACTGTTGATGATGCAAATCCTGCATTACCTTAAGGACCCTAAACCGTGGGAATTATGGTATACTCCTTATTATGGTAGTGCAGGATTTTGATCATCAACCGTAACAGTCATCAGCACCGTCGTCGGACGAAGTAGAACAGCGAGTCAGTTTGCCCAGTCGCCCCGGGGTTGGCGAAGGGCAGAAGGGAGTCGCAACCGGGAGTGGTGGTGGTCGTGGTCTCTGTGCCTTGGCTTTGGGCCAAATTTCAGTGAAACCAAAGCACCTAAGCACAAGTTTGTGAAGGCAATGTCCTGGGAAGGGGTCGGATTCAATACTTGATGTACTCATGCCTTGCTAGCTCTGCTGTACGGGTGTGTGATTCAGGGTCCGGGGCCAAAGCTCCTGGAGAATGTGCAACACAAATCGACTGAGACGGGTTTGGATTGAAAGATCTTTGGAGAGCTGACAGCTTCAGCACCTCCGCAGTTCGCAAATTTTTGGCAGCCGAGCGAACCTGCTTGTAGGACAGATTCGAGTTGGACAGTGAGGCCCAGAATAAATCAACCCAACACGAAAAGCTCAGGGAAGCATTCCAGTACTTGTTTCTTGAACATAGTATACGGCATCGAAGAACCAAGCAACCGAGCGAACTCTGAAGTCACAAGCCTGAAGCTGAGACACACGAAAAGTAGCATGTCACCTGGTCGGGCAGTGGTCCGGAAAAATCGGGCCACCCCAAACCCTAAACCCTAAACCCTAAATTAGGCAAGCTTCAGACACAATGGAGATCCATGAAGCCAGTGCTCTGGCAATTGACCTCCTCCGCCTTGTCATAGAAACCTCGCGCAGGCAATGTGCCGCACATGGTAGATTTATTTCTGCTCTACCCTGCGGTCAGAAAGAAGCCATGCTTCTCGTGTTGGTGTGATGGCTAATGGCTCTGTAATCGTAAAATGTCTTACAAGACTGACTGTCTCCCCTTGAACTGCTAGCCTTTACGATCTTGGTTTGTGCGGTAGACTTACAAATCGGATCGTTTGAAAAGGATCAGGCAGGCTTGTGGACACGTAATTTCGAAGCCGCTGAATGCAGCTACCGATTGGCGCTACCATCACTACTTGTGGCCAGTGCCGCATCGATTGCACGTGCGAGTCCGACTCTCGCCACCTCTCGCCGCTCGCACTTTGGATGCCACATCGCTCGAGGCTGGTCGTCGGCGTGCTCTTGAAATCACCGAGACTTTCGAAACTTTGGAGTCTTCAGGATCCGAGACCGCAGTCTGCTGTTCCCGATCTGTGGAACTCTGTCGTCCAATGCCGTGAGTGTTGGAGGTTGCAAATTGCCGCCCATCGTTATGTATCTTCGCTTGGTCTTGGAGACGTCTCGTCTGACTGAAGTGTCATCACGAGTGAGTCTTAAGTCTCCGCCCAAAAACTATGGTCTGATGTGGGGGACCGGAGCATCCAGGCCCAAAACTTATGACGCCCGTAGCACAGGAGTTGGGGACGAGTGCATCCAGGCCCAAGTCATAAGGTGCAGTACACTTCAGGCTCCTCGCACTGTGAGGTTGCGGTGGTTAGCTGCACCGTAGCTGAGGTCGCATCTGTAGCAGCTGTAGCTGCGGCGGCTCAGACTTGATTCTAAGCCTCTAAGCCACATCACTGCAGCCACTCCCTGTCGCGTTGGCAGTTTTGCAAGTGTGCCGCTGTCTTGTGCGCGCATTGTCATTGCTGCACCGGTTGACACTCACGTGGGTCATTCCTACGGCGATTGCTTCACACGATTTTGCAAGTCTTCGACCACTGAAACCTTTCAACCTGCAGCCACATTTGGAGCCTTCACAGCCGCTGCCGATATCGGTGTTGTCCACGGCATCCACGCAAGTCGCACCCTTGCCTGGGTGGCTTGTTGTTTATTAAGGTTGTAAGGATTGGGGTCCTCGGATTGCGGTTGAGCCTGGAATGAAGCTTTCCTGCTTGCCTGCAAATACGCTTGAGGCAGTGCGTCTCCTTCGCTCAGAACCCGGAGTTATTATGCCCATTTCGAATCTTAGCCCCATCTTTATGCGCATCTCTCTCACGATCCTTGGCAAGAGAACCACCGGCAATGCCACAAGCGCTCGGCTTTGCACACAGTTTTGGCCAAAGCCAATGCTCAAGGCTCACACTTGCGCAGGTCTGCGGGGCTTCTTGGGCGCAGTCTCGTGCTTCAGATTGAAGGAGGTGTCTGCGCGAAGGAACGGAATGGTCTTGCCATGCCACCTTCGCACCACTCGTCGCAGGTGCTCCTCCTGCGATGTCAACGATTGCGGCATGTGTCAATGTGGGTTCTGCAAGTAGCAAAGATCGATTGTGACGGTCACGACGACTGCGACTACACGGATGTTGATGAAAATGATGGTGGCAATGATGGCGATGATGATCAGGATGATGATGGTGGTGGTGGTGGTGGCGGTGGTGGTGGTGATGCTTGTCTGTGCGATATGGAAGATAACTATGAAGAGGCCACTGATAAAAATTGACAGCATTGATAATCAATGTTGGTGACGATGATGATCATCCGATGATGATGACGTTGCTACTATGTTGTGACTTGCTCAGGAACCGAGCGCCTCTGCTGCAAAACTGCACCCGATCCACCCCCTCGACGATGCCCTAAAGCTAAATGGTAAACACTGGCAACGACAGCGCTCTTGTACAGCCGGGCGAGGGCAACGCAATTCTTGCCGCCGTCCTGCGACAGGCCAATGAGCAACGAGGACATTCTGTTTGTCACCATTAGTGGTTCGGTCCTTATCATGGCTTGTTTGAGCAGAGTTTAGCTACCTGTGCTCCTTCAGTGTGTGGTAACCGTGAACCGTAGGTGCTTTGGCATTGCGTGGTGTTCGTAGCAAAATGTGCAGGAATGTTTGTTGTCTAAGATCCGCACCACTGCCTGTCAAGGCACGGACTCTATTCTTGATGTTTGTCAAGGTTCTGATTACATTGTGTATATTGACCTTCCTCTCGTTGTGACAGTGCCGCTATCGCATGAGCAGGCAGATCGCAGCTTGTCCGGGCGAGCTTGCCTTTCTTTTGACGAAGGGCTCGATGCAATGCCATGTTGCATTTTCTTTATCATGACCTTGTCGCAGGCAATAGCAAAGTAGTCATGTTCGTCGTCGTAACAGAGGCAGCAATGGCTGGACATGCAAATCCATGCGTACAACAAAAACATGTGCGTGTATGTATATATATATATACACTAACACACACACACACACCCATACACAATCTTACAGGCAAGAAGTCGTCACCTGGATGGGATTTAGAGATCTGGGTGGGATGGGGCAACAAACCAAGAAACAGGGGCCCCCTGGTCCGACTCGCCTTCAGCTCCTGCGTGAAGTAGCCCTTGGTGCACTCCTTTTCGTTCTTCCCGGTCAGAGGGAGCCTGAGGTGGACGGAGTCGAAAGTGCTTGCTCCAAGGCTTCAAAAGCGAGGTTCTCCAGTAACTCCTCGCTGATATTGCTAGCACCTCAATGTTTTTGATCCATAGCTTGCTTCATGCTACGTCTGACGCAAGGGTGTTGCGATACTTTCGAATCGACGTTGCGCATCCCAGACCATGGATACACCATGATCTTATTTCTATGGGGGTCATCGTCTACCCGATGTTGCCGAGTCAGCTCGAGAAGGCCTGTTTGTGCACACCCGCAGTCCTTCTGCCGAGGCTTTCTGAAGTCACAAACAAGAGTAACAAGGCGTGTGGCGTGGAGTAGACGCCGTTCATTGTCGGGCAGTAGAACAACTGTTGTTTGCAGGATTCAATCACAGAAGTCGCCTTCGGTTTGTGAGATTGACCTCCTGAAGTGCCGGAGTCAGCTACACGATTCCCTCACGACAAAAGCTCACTTCGACATGCACATGAGCCGCATGGTACGCCGGGACACACGTGTTGAAACTTGAGATTGGGATGTGGCATGCATTTAACTATCTACTGACGACAGCACACAAGCTCTGCTTTGCGATCACTGCATTGCAGGCATCCCCACTCCCGTCAATTGTCGGCCCCATGCGCCGCGAGTTGTATTTGAGGGTTGGAGATCTGCAACGTCGACTGACTTCTAGATTTCGGTCTTCGCCGCCCTGCTTCTCTTTCTCTGTTGCAATCTGGAATTACGCTAAAACCTGCGGGATCCAGGAACCCGCTGACAACCAACTCTCCTCTAAGTTTTGCGTCTTCGTCCCAAGCTCCGCAGCTGCAAAGCTTCGCGGCCAGGTCGCAGGTACTCGCAATCGTTTTTTGGCGGCTCCTCCACCTCCACTTCGCAAATGCAGTGCACGTCATAGTAGTTGCCTTGCTGAGAGGCAACGCGTGACATGTCGATCGCATGATATAAACCCAGCCTCAAGAACTACAGACAAGAGTGCAGGTGTGCCCCAATAAACCTGATCCAGAAATTACATGTCAGCGGGAATCTACAGTCAACAGCTTGGAGCGAACATTAGGGAGCCCCGAAGGATCACGAAACATTGAAACGTACTTCGGCTTCAAGGGGCTTACATCACCAGTGTCAGCACCATCTCCATCAGCAACATGAGTTATCATGATCATGAACGTCATCGAATCGAGAGGATCATCGTCGAACGATTCCCCGCAAGCACTTGGACCAAGTCATCGCCATGACCCCTCCCGTTATGATGAGCATGACCCCCGCCAACACCATCACGACCGCCATGACTATCATCACCATCATCATCAGCACCACCATCACCATCACCGTCTCATGCCTCATCAACACACTGAACGTCCCAGAGCCACCGCAGCATTAAACAATAGAGGGGAATAACTACCGGTAGTCCAAAACCATATTCTAACTCTTAAGGCCCCTGTACTTGGAGGTTGATGGGTAACTATAGCTATAATCCATACAGTATTAGGGGACTTATAGCCCCACTTATGACTACCCTAAGCCTTAACGCTGAACCCTACAGAACCCTTAAAGGAACCATACTTATAATTACAACTACCCATGAACCTCCAAGTATTATCCTGAATTGGAAGCAGCCCAGCTTTCTTTCATCAGAGCTGCTGGTCTCACAGTCTACAGGGCTGTTGAAGTTGTACCTGAGTGGCACCGTTTCTTGACGGGTCGTCATATTAATATCAGGATCCCTGTAAGGTTTAGTTTAGAGTGTAGGCTTGCAGACTGGAATCCCGATGATCATCCTTATTAAAGGAGTTAGGATCCTACTGAATCCTCATTAAGGATTTGGGACCCCTTTAAGTTAGGGTACTTCTTCAACCCTCGATCAGAAGATGAAAATGCCGTGTGAATCCTTGCTAAGGGAATTAACCTCTCGCCTTTTCAATCCTTCCTGAGGGAATGCGGACCCTCTGTCGAGTCCTACTTAGGGGAATGTTGGGATCCCATGTAGAATGCACATTAAGCAGCCAGGCTCCTAGGGTTCTTGCGATCCATCGTTTTGAGATCGGGAGTGGAGGAGGCTGCCGCACCTTTTCGGGATGATGAAGCTTAGCAGGGTCTTGGGATGGCGAGTACAGGATGCTCACGCTTTCCTCGTTGAAATGAAGCAGCCCTACAAGCCTACACCCTAAGCCCCAGGCCATCGCCCAACACTTCACGAAAGGCCAAAAGGTCTAAACCGAAAGCCATCTTGGGCCAAGGTACTGGCATGGCTTCCTCACACCTTGGCGATCCGGTCTGATGCATGGAGGCTAGAACACACATTCTTCCACGGCTCAAAGGTCGACACGAAGAGCCGATTACTGAGCTTACGGCCCCAAAGTGGCGGGCCTCCTTGATACTCTTGTATCAACTGCCGGAAAAAGTCACGGAGAATCTACGAATTCAGGTGCTCTGTGTAGTTTCATTTCCTCGCCACCCCTACAGAAGGCCAGGGCCCGCTTTTCACACGAAAACTCATCCTGGAACTAGGAGCCAACAGGAGGAAGACTCGGGCTTGAAGCTCGGGGTCTCGGCCTGAATCGCTGATTGAAATACCATATTAATATTAATATTATTATTATTATTATTGTTATTATTATTAGTATATTATTATTATATTATATATATGTATGTATAATATTATGATATTTGTAATATTTTATTTCTTTATAATCATGTTTAAACCATTTCTTTAAAAGCTTGAGGGTCTGAGGCTCGAGGGCCCAGGGCACGCTGAAGCTTCAGGCTTCATCAGGGCCTTGGGGTCTTTGGGTTCAGGGTCAAGGGTATG
>CAJNJA010007244.1:0-16288 GCA_905231915.1 Symbiodinium necroappetens
CCCCAAACCCCCAAACCCTAAAAAACTCCTGAGAGCTCCTAGGAAAGCAGCGCCGGGCGCACGTGGGGATGACATCGCGCGCGGCAGGCGCGCCCGGCAGACGAGGGGTTTTGGTTTGGGGGGGGCTTGGCCGAGCTGACCCGAAGCTGCAGGGAACCACAGGGAAGCTCTCCCTTCTAACTTGCCGTCGGCTTGGAGGTTAGAGTTTAGGGTTCAGGGTGTAGGGTTTAAGGTTTAGGCCCTGCTAATTTCCCCTTACTTTGGCATTTGGGAATCCACACACTTACTTGCTCTTTGGAGTTGTTTAATTTTCCCTTCTAAATTGTAATGAAGCTCCAAGAGCTTATTCAACGTAATGCTGTACTCTAGTTCTAAAGGCTGTAGAAAACCTTCAAGAACTCTGCGAATCTGAGTTAACTTGCGCAGCCATTTCCAACATCCGAACAAACCCTGATCTATAGCCGCGATTACCCCATATCCAGTACATCCTCATCCTTCACAATCCTAAGAACTGAATGTTGTACATTGTATATAGTTCCCTAGACCCAAACAGACCCTATAAGCCCTAGCCCCAAACTCGACTGCTCTGCAGGATAAAGCGGCACGACCTGCAGCGCATCGGCCGCTTGCGCAGCATTCTGCGGATGAGTGTTCGTAACGTTAAGGGTTTCGGATTTAGGTTTGAAGAGTTTACGGTTTAGGGTTTTGGGTCTAGTGTTCACCCAATTGTTCTCGAGGCATGTCTATGCCACAGCAGATGTTGCAACGTTGAGGTCCTCCTTCATGTCACCATCCCTGATCATGGAAACCTGAAGAACTATTTCACAGTATGGGGCTCTCTGGTAAGACTAATTAAGGGGGCGGTTGTCTTGGCAGGCTTCCGAGCATGAAGGGGTATCTCATCCCGGCAATCCGACAATCGTGTGATGTGGCGGTACGTCTCCAATCTGCCGTCACACCTCTATGGCTCTATGAGATTGCGCAATCGTGTGTTGTGACAAGGTCGCCCTAAACCCTAAACCTTAACCCCTCGGCTTAGGGAGGTAAACGGGGGCGCTTGCCTAATTTCGCTGAAGTTACCATACTAGGGGCTTATAGCAGAAACTATCAAATTACGTTCTTTAACAAGAACCCAGTGTTGCAGGAAGCAGGTTCATTCATCTTTCCGCATGATATTGTATGGACGCCCCATGCATCCTTATCCTCAAGCTCCTACCTGTTGAAGGGGGGCTGGACCATAATCCGTAACGAGTCTTAAAGTTTATTCGGCTTAAAGGCATGCTATGCCACTCAATCGAGGCGATTCTGCCTTCCCCTGTCAGGGATGTTTGTTGAGTTGCACTCCACCCTCCGTGACGCAGATGTCTTTTCTGGATCTTGTTGTTTGTGGTTGTTAGTCGGCATCCTTCTGACGTTGTTGCTATATGTCCGTCTTGTTCCTGATGACCCGAAAGCCCATAGGTTCTAAGATTCTAAGATAGTCTAAGTCTAAGCATCGAGCATCTGATGCCTGTCAAAAACTAGTGACTGATATGATTAGGGGCCTTACTTTTTCGAGCAGTAGAACTATACAAGAGGGCAGGAAGGACATTAGTCCGAAGCGTTCCGGACCGCAAATGGGTGGTTTTCTAAATAAGGGTCCCCTTTTCGGTTCCCTGTATAGTACTGCACCATACTGCACGCTTATAGAAAGGACCCTAAAAGGGGACTCTACTTTGGAGAACTACCTAGACCCTAAACCCTGAACCCTACACCCTAAATCCTGACCCCTAAACAAAAACTGCAAACCCTAAACCCTGAACCCTAAACCCTAAACCCTGAACCCTAAACCCACAGATTGATGCGCCAGTTGGGTCTTGGGTCATCCCCTTTGAGGTCTCCTCGGATGTGGTGGCTTCGGTACCGTGGAGCTCTGGGAACACAAGGCTTTAAACCGGTTAATCCGGTGGTTTAGGGGTTTAGGGTTTAGGATCTGAATCAGGAGTAATGGCATACTGTTAATTAAAGTCTCGAGGGTTGGATTCAATGGCTCGCAAAAACCCTGAACCCTGTTTGGGGTTTAGGTTTCGCGTAGTAGATCTCGGAAGGACCACCCAAAAAGAGAACCTTACTACTGAGAAGTCGCACATCAATGTTCGCCGCACTGTCGGCAAGCAGGTCGGTAGGTCTCGCAGGACACTTCGGGGTCACTGGAAGTCCGTTAAAAAGCTTACTTGATTGCACCCTAAAGCCTCTAAGTGCTGCTTCTCCAAAACCTATGAGGCCTAGATGCGCTTGGTGGCTTAGCCTTCCATGTACGGTCCGCCCACGCCTCAACTTCGATCAAGTCATGCATCCGACCCTGAACCCCGAACTCAAAGCCTTTGAGCTTGGCGGACTCCCACACAAAACTGCGTTCTCAGATGCTTCCTCCAAGAGCCACACACAGGCGATGAGGGCCTATGGACTGGCTTGGCAAGTGGGACCAGGGATCCCACCGTGCAGTGATCGAGGAAGGTGCTCTCCAAGGATGTTGCGTCTCAGCTTCCCCACTTGCTGTCGCTGGTACTGCGAATGTCGCAATGCCAATTTGCTGCGGTCGGACCACGAGCATCAGTTCATGAGCTGTGGATCTCGCACTCGCACGGGGACACACAGCCTGGCTTTGCCGTCATCAAAAAGAAGGCGACGACAGGCAGGACGATTCACACGAAGGCACTTCCGTTCCTGTACCAGTTTGCTTTGAAGGCAGCTGGAGGCTGGAGGGCGAAACCTGTTTCTGCTCCATAAGACCGAATGCTTTGTTCGCCTCCAAAACCCGAAGACAAGATCGCCAGGACACGATTTCTGGGAGAGAGCCGTCAGCCCTAAAGACCTAAACCCCTAAACCCGCGGCCCTAAACCCGCGCAGGAAACACCTGTTCGGGGTTCTGGCCCTATGCGAAGAATATCTTGGTCTGAATAATTACCAAGACTATGTATTCCTTCATAGTCCCTCTGTAGTCCCTATATGAAATTATAGTTTCGTGATGTGCCCCCAAAGCGTATAAAATCAAAACGTATCTATTAACTTGGGGGTGACAGTATCTCCTTATAAGCCCCTTTGTAGCTACGTTACAATACTTACACCAAGCCCTAGTCTACATGATGATTCAGAGCCCTGCACTCGACCCCTACGGCTTGGTCGGTCTCAAAACGACCCGCTAAAAAGGCACCCATCAGAAACCATCTCAGTACCTTAAATTAAATGCACCAACAAGCAAGGCTACTTGCTAAACCCAGCCTATGTAAGCCATCACCTGAAGGTCTGCAGGAGCCCAAGCGCCCGTAAACCCAAGGTTTTTGGAACCGGCGGAGTCCACCGGCTTCAATAAAGCAACGCCGAATGATTAGAATAGGGTTGTCGGCTTTTGTGCCCTCGAGTTTCATAGGCATTCGCGGATATTCATACCTTTTTGTCGTCCAGACCTCCATATTAAAACCTGATCCCTAAACCCTACACGCTAAACCCATAATCCCAGTCCAAGCTCAGCTTGAGTGAGTCTTCTTGCGGAGAAAAGGGGGGCTACTGCACATTTATTAAAACTAGACCCTCCATCTACACTCTATTAGACCGAATTAGACCCTCAATGCCCATGGTTTGGGATCATGTACCCCCTATTTGAGGGTACAAGGAGGGGTCCTGGTAACCAATGAAGAGACAAAGCCACAAAGCCCACAACTCGGAAATCTGTAGGGCCTTTAGGGTTCGGGCTTCAGGGTCCGCGTTTTAGGGTTTGGGGTTCAGGGTTCAGGGTTTAAGGTTTAGGGTTCAGGGTTTAGGGTTTAGGGTTTCGGGGTTAGGATCGGAGCCGTTGAAAGGCAACCTCGGAGACCTACGCCCTGAAAGGCCTCAGCAAGGCCTCAGCCAGCTCAGATGTTTCCGAGGTTTAGGGGCTTTTGGGTTTTGGGAGGTTTGGTTGAGGGTTTGGGGTTTAGGGTATGGGGTTTGGGGTTTGGGCTTTAGGGATTTAGGGTTTTGGGGTTCAGGGTTTAGGGTTTGCCGTGGAATACATGGCGAGGAGTGGTGAAGGCCTGTCCGTAGTTTTCCTTCTCTCTCTCCACCCCGCCGTGCAAGCCGGCCAAGCCAACCCTCAAGCCCTTATAAGCCCTAAACCCCAAAATCGCGCCTTTCTGTAGCGGCTCCCAGAAAGTAGGGCCGGGCGGTGGGCAGGGCGGCAGGGGCCAGGGCAGGAGAGGGGAGTGGAAATTCATCCGTGTAGTTGACTTGGTATAAAAGTTTGTACGAATATAAAAACTACCAGGGCCCCATGTTACGGCTCAGGGCGGAGGCGTCTAGCAATCTAGGGCTGGGGGCTTTGCGGGTTCAGGGGTTGGTTGGTGTTTAGGAGTGGGGTTTAGGTGTTACATTACATGATGATGTTTGCCAGTCGTTCAGCTACATAGAGTTGCAGCTTCACCCAATAACCCTCGACTCCAAGCCGTGACCCCCTGTACCGTAGTTAACGGGTTGAAGGTTTAGCCCAGCCTTATTAGGCTTCCAGTTGGCACAGGTTGGGGGTTTAGTAGGCTGTGTTACAGGCTTTAGGGTGTATTAAGCCTCATGGTTTTATTGGTGTGGGTTTGCATGCTGCATGTTGTTGCCTAAACTCACACTCTGAATCTGTATTCGAAGGTAGGCAGGGTTCTTGACTCCGCGACCATACTTCCGTCCGATTTAGGGTTTGGGGTCCCAGTCCCCGATATTATTCCTGCGAACGGACCTCGATGCCTCGTTCAATTCTTTGGTGTCACGATAAGCGCTATGAGAGTGAGCTATGATCCAAGGTACCACAGGCCTGCATAGCAGACTGTGCTACCACCAATCCGTTGGCATTCCTGGTCTGCAGACTGCACATGCCTTTCAAGTGCTGCTCAAGAAACTGCCATAATCCAATAGCTTACGACTCAGCTGTAGGCTTCTGATCCAAGAGTTCGAGCCATCTCGCCAGATCTACGACTGCCCGCGAAAATAAGTCCCAGTTCGTGTGCCTGCAAGGGGAATAGGTGGAGAGTGCAGTTGTCAACTACTACCTCAACTATCGGCAGCCACGAACTATATCTACCAGCTATGTGAGGTGAGCAGCCAAGACAATATCGACAACCAACCCTCACGCAATTCCTAAAACCCTAAACCCCAAGGGATTTTCCCACCAGCCATATCAGACCCAACGTCTCGGGGCCAAGGCCCTAAACATATGATTTTGTGTCAGGGACTTAACATCTAGTTCCTCCAGAGTGTGGGGTTTCGGGTTTAAATTTGAGTGCTTCGGCTTTAGATTTTAGGGCTTCGGGTTTAGGTGTTAGTGTTTCGGGATGTTTCGGGTTTAGATTTTAAGGTTTCGGGTTCAGGGTGTCAGGGTGAATGTGAGAATCCAACAGGGCTACATCGTCAAGACCGGCATGCAAGACAGCGTCATGAACGAGAAGCTTGGCTTTAATATCGGCGCCTAGACGCTAGGAGCGTCTGTCGTCGGTCATCGCTGTATCCACACGTTATTGAAAACTGATATTTGTATCCATATCTATATCTGTATCCGCATCTGTATTTAATATCGATACACACGGCTGCATGGTCTGTCTACCCTCCAGCACTTTGCGTTGCTTTGCTCTCCAGTCCTGTTCTAACCCTTTCGGCGGTATAAACCCTCCCCGGCACAAAAGCCTAAGGGCACTCTATAGAAGCAACTTGTGAGCCAGGATCCTGTGCCTTGTAATTATGTAGGAGTTGGGGTTGAGAGTTTAAAGGGTTTAGGCTTCAGGGCGCCTCACACTCCTCCGCGCATCTTTTAAAGCTCACCCATTGGAGGGTGTGAGAAAGTGCAGGTGCTTAACGGCATATTCAGTGACAACCAGCCCTAGATGAGGATTTCTTGAGGTTACCTTAACATGGGTTCCTTGTAGTAAGGATCCTAGCAGACTGCTATGCGTTCGTTTGAAGTTTTTTGGTTTTTCATGTGGTAAAGGCGTAGCCCCCAGCCCGTAGGCATTTGTACCCCCACATCGAACTCCTAACTTCTAAACTCTACACCTCGAAGCCGTAAGCCGAAGCCCTAAACCCTAAACCCCAAAAGACTATCAGATCCGGATTCTGACAGTTCGGCCCAGAGGGCGTCCAAGCTTGTGAAAGCTTCCATAGTTTTCAGGGCTTACAAAGGCCAGGGCTTGTTCACGAAATTTTAGGGTTCCGGGCTTTAGCATGAGAGTTTCAGCGTTCCGCAGCATTTGGGTTCGGGTCCAGGGGTTGAGGGGTCTGAAGGATTGGTGAAGGGATTCCTCGAAGTTCCCTTAGTCCTTGGGCTTCCATTCCTGATTCCAACAAATTCCCATCTACCTTACCTATAGGGTCACACAAGGTACTGTAAAAAAGGGTAGGGTGTGACCCTCTAGGTAGACTGGAACCCTAGACCCTGGTACTAGACCCTGATTCCCTTCAGCAGCCTCCACAAGCACCCATTCACCCAGGCCTGCAATCACCTGTGCTGCTTTAGCGTAGCTGAGACCCGAGCCCCCAACAAAACTATTCTAAGTATGCTTGTCCGGATCTGGCCCCTTTGAAGCCAATACCCTAAGGCTCAATATACTTAGATGGTGTAAACTTATAGGCCTGAATAACGGGGTCGCTATGTATGTACTTTTACGCCCAAGTAAATATTACATAGGGACATGGAGCCGTAGGGACAGAAACATCGAAGCTCATTGTCACTCTACCTGTCATGTGCTTGCTCAGTCGTCTAAGCCGCCAAAAATATACCCTAAACCCTACCAAATTGACATCGAGAAGCAGGATGAGCCCCTGAATGTAGGGCTCGCAAAACCCAATGACCAAAAACAATATCCCAGTACACTCTCTAGGTAGCCAGACGAGAATGTCCCCCTGCAACTCGTTCTAAGTATTACGTAGCCCTAAACCCTAAACCCTAAACCCAAACCATCCTTAAGAGCACAGATGGCAGCATAACCCGGTTTGTCCAGAAATAAGCCTTACCTGGTGCTCTGCGTTCCTCTATAGTCCAGGGTAGCGTAGTGTTCCTTCATTTCGGGTGTGGGGCTCTTTGCGTAACCTAAAACCAAACCCCTACACACTAAAACTGAGGAAAACCATCCCTAAACCCTATAAACCCCCAAGGAAAAACATCCTGATGATGACGAACTCGTCCTTCATTACCAAGCTTTGGGACCGACTGTCCCGCTCAGCCAGTTGCGTTTGAGTTCCGGGGCTCCGAGTTCAGAGGCCAAAACCTCGGTTTAGGGTTTCGGTTTATTTGGGGTTTAGGGTTTAGGGTTTAGGGGTTTGGAGTTTCGGCTTAGGGTTTTCCGTGGTTGGCTTGAAGTCTGTGCCCGCAGTCTGTTGGGTGTTGGACCGGACTGCTCCTTATTTATCTCGAACTGCTGAGATGTTCAGCAGACGCAACTCATACACAACCGGAGGTCCTTGCAGGTAGTTCAGCTTCCCAGAAGGCCTCATTACCTGACAGATTGCCCCGGCAAAAAGTAACTCTCCAACGCAGACCTAAAGCAGCTGTGAGCCCGGCCACAGTAAGGCAGATGTCGCTGATGAAAATCCGAACGGACTTGGTATAGCATTTGGGCCAGGTAATTCATTAATCAGGTGTTTTAACTTCTCCTTCGCAGGCTCCTAACCCTCGAAAGCCAGGAGACCTAAGGTGGAGTGTCGACTTCGCACTGAAAAGAAATGACTCCCTGAACCCTCGAAGCCTTAAACCGGTTGGAGTCCTGCCATGGATCGCAAACTTGAAGCGCCAAAGAGTCCTAGGTACGCATACTTTCCCAAACCGTAATAAGGACTCAGATAATGATCCCTAATAGTCCTAACCCTATAAACCCTACAAAAAAGCAGTCCTAATATAGAAACCCTACCTTCTACTATATAGGAACTCAGGCACCCCTAGAAACGCTAAGCGTCGAAGCGCTCGAAGACAGGAGACCTACAATGGAACGCAGACTTTGTACTTCCTCCTGGAGCCGTGCTTGGGCGGCGAGCTCTATGCCACCTACAACAGGCCAGGTTTAGGGTTTGGGGTTTAAGGGTTTAGGGTTTAGGGTGTAGGGGGATTAAGACAATTAGGATTTGGAGTTTAGGGTTCAAGAAGGCTAGTCATCCTAAGGCCTCTATGCCAGCTACAACAGGACCTGAGCCCATCATTGAGCCCAGGGTTCCCCATGCACGAAAGGTGCGTGCGGTGTTCAGGGTGCGCAGTTCTTGGTCTATCAATGGGTTCACAGAGTGTACCGGAGAGTGAAGCATTTTCAAATCTCAGGCTTTGGAGTTGATATGCTTGAGGGGATTGGGACTGCCGCCTAGCTGTTTAAGACTTTCTAGGCTACGGAGTTTAAGTTCTAGTGGTTGGCTTCACGACTACGTAGCATCAGCTTAAGTCTAGTGACCCCGAAGGCCGCAAGCCGGCAGCAACGAAGCTGAAGCGGAAATTGCTATCAGCTCAACAGGTCAAGTTTCAGGCCCAAGGGCCACTTTATGGGTTTCTCGTCGCCTTCGTGTGTGTGTGTGTGTTGCAACAGTTGATGTTCAGGAAGGCTCATGCCTTTGTTGCCTGTGATTTTCGGAGTGGCTGCCAGCATGTTTTCTTTTTGCGATTACTGTTTTCTGCATCCGACTGCCTCAAGCAAACTGCAAATCCCAAAAAAGGAGACAGGGAGCCCTAAACCCTAAACCCTAAAACCCTAAAGCCCTAAACCCTAAACTTTACACCCATTAACCCTAAACCCCTAAACCCACAAAACCCTAAACCCTAAACCCTGAACCCTGAACCCCGAACCTTAACCCCCAAACCCTAAACCCCTAATCCCGAAGGCCCCAAGAACTGACCCCGCGAGTCCCCAGGAGAGGTTTCCATGGCAGCGAGAAGCATGCGAAGCCTGGGCCCCAAACGACAGAAGCTGAAGAATTTATAGGGTCTAGGGCTTAGCGTTTAGGGTTTACTTGGCATAGTTATAAGTAGGGTGCTAAGTAGGGTAACGGCAGTTATAACCCATATTAGGGGACTTAGAACCCCACTTATAACCGCCCATGAGCCTCCAAGTAGGGGTTAGGGGTTCAGGGTTTAGGGTTCAGGGTTCGAGGTACCAGGTTTCAGATTCATGTGGGTAGTTGTTCTAAAGTAGGGTTTTTTTGGTCCTTTTTATAAGGGTCCCGTACTATATTGGGGACACCCACCTTTTGAGGCTTCCCATAACAACCCCAAGCCCGAAACCCCTGAAACCCTAAACCCTAAACTTCGGCCCTAGACCCTAAACTTAGGCCCTAAACCCTAAAGCCTAAACCCCAAAGCCTAAACCCTTAAACCCTCAACCCGTAGGGTTCTTAAGACAGCTCTTGGACAGGCTCCGGGTTTCGAGCCCCGGCGCCTAAACCCTGACGCCCTTCATGCTGAGTGTTCCTAAACCATGCTTAGACCCTACCTTAAGGACGAAAAGAACACCCAAAAGGGTTTAAGGTTCATATACCATATAGGGATTCATAGTATAAGGGTATAGGGCCCCTGCTTTTCAGGGTCATTTGGTCCTTAAGGTAAAGAAGCTACCTTTTTTAGGGTTCCTCATTATGATCTCCTTATAAACGTCTAGAAAACGGTAGGTTGTTTGGATGGTGGGGCAAGGATGTTTGGGCCTAAACCCTTAAACTGTAAACCCAAAGCTGTGACACCCAAGAGGACTAAGCCCTGAATGCGAAACTCTTTACCCTCAAAAGCCCTAAACCCTCGTATAGTCGTATAGTCCCTGTATGAAGAAAGGTGGCAAAGGCAAGTGGAAGGGGGCGTCGGAAGAGGGCGACCCCGAGGAGTGGACAGGTAGCACGGATCGCACTGGACGCATCCTGTCTCGCTATCAGTTCACGAAGTCGGTCCTGAAGACATTCAGCGACACTGACGGCTCGGCTGAAGCCAAACGACATCTGGATGATCTCACCTTCCTTCGACCCAAGCACCTGAAAAAGGCCTTGACGGCCGAGAACCATCATTTGTTGCGGCGCCCCAGCTTCGGGCTCAGCGAAGCGGCCGGCTCCATTCAGGCCGGGGCGGCCGTGCTCCAGTCCGTGGGCGATCTTGACTTCAGCAGCTTGGCGGCTGCTCTCCTGTAAAATTATATAGCTGAAGCTATGTGTACGTGTATATCTACTAGATATAGGCATAGGTAAGGGTATGGGCCGGTATGGGTGTAGATTCATGAAGATACGGACCTAGATATAGCTCCCCTGAACCCTAAACCCCAAACAGATACAGAGATACCATGATCGGCCGAAATACCTTGTTCGGATTATGAGGCCCTCGATGGTTTCAAAGGTATTTAGGGTTTAGGAATGGCAAGGGATGATATAAGTCGGTTTCGGTTCAGAGGTAACGCTGGGGGACAAGGATTTAGGATTTGGCCATCGGGCTTAGTTCTTAAATCAGGCAGGCACCCTCAGCTCCCAAGCCCTGAACTCCAGAAAGGCGTCGGGGCTGTAGAAAGCAGTAGCCATACAAATCCTTGAGTTTCCGATACTCCGCAAAATCCTGGAACCCTACCTGAAGGATTTCATCAGGATACCAGAAGATGAGGAGACCTAAAACGCTGGTTCTCTAGGGGTCCTAACTCTGCACCAGAGCCCTGGGGAGGTACTACACGTCGGGCGTAGTCTTTGCCTTCGAGCACCTTCATGAGCGTCGCATCATCTACCGGGACCCGCTCCCAACCCTTTGAACCCGAATTTATTGGGGCTTCAGGGTTTGGGGTTTTGCCTATATACTCCTTGCCAGTAGAACCCAGCACCCAGAAATGCAGGGCTAGTCGACACGTTCAGCAAACCCCCGCCGAAAGTTTGCCAAAACCCGGGGTTTAGATCCTTGCAGCCTAGTAATCTGACAGTAAGGGGCTTCACAGCGACTCCAACGGAACCCCCTGAACCCTAAATCTCAACCCTAGTAAGGAAGATTCCACTGCAGTGTCATGTCGGATTTTTGTCTGAAAGCTACGTGTCTTAGTAGGGTTCCATGTCATGGGGTCCCTCATTTTCAGAAATGTGCCAGTTTTGGATTCCTCCAGTCCAGATTCAGAGAGCCGACATCCTGACACCTCGTCACACTCCCATCACCAACACGTTTTCATATAGCAGCCTGAAGAGGTGAAGCTGGAAGGTTTAGGTTTCGCGCAAACGGCATACTACCCCCTAAAACGAAAACGAATTCGGAATTAGGGTTGAGGGTGTAGGGTTGAGGGTGTGAGGTTGAGGGTTTGGGGGTTTAGGCTTGAGGGTTTAGGGTCAAGCGGTTCAGGGTCCTGTCCCATAGCCTCCATCTTTAGAGCAAGACGGTGAGGATCCGGAGATTTGATCATCTTTCTTGGTTGAGGTTTAGGGTTTAGGGTTTATAGGGATATGAAACCCACGACGCCCTAGTGGATCTTCTGCAGCCGTCAAAGCTCTGAGCTTGCTGGAGCTGCGACACCTTCTAAAACCTAACGGAGTCCTACGAAGGGTTCTGCAAGGGTTCTTTGCTGAGCAAGCTACAGAACGAGTTTAGCTGAAGGTCCTGAATTATGGTTAAGTGTCTGAGACATAGCAGAGTAATGTACGGGCTATGTAACGGAACATCATATTGTGAATTGATCACGCCTCTGTATTCCCCACCTCGTAGCGCTAGTGACCGACAAATAGATCCTCTGCAAGACGCCCCAAGGTGGAACACCGCCACCTGAAAAATCCTAGGGTTTAGGGCTGTGGAGGCTGTCACCTCTCAAAGCCTAGATTCTATTTCACCATGGCTCGTATCACTTACACAGAGGACTGAAGACAAGCACCTAAACCCCTAAGCTCGAAGCTCACCCCTGACCCCCCAAAAACCCTAGATCCCTAAACCCCGGACCCCCGAAACCCTAAACCCCGTTTTGGGTGATCTGCTTCAAGCCCACCACCTGACAACCGTAGACACCCGAAGAGCGCTACACCGTAAACGCCCTCAACCATCAAAGCCCTTACTTCTTCAAGCCCTAAGACCCTAAATAACTCCTGCAAAGCCCCTAAAACCATCAAGCCCGAACTTCTCGAAGCCCTAAGCCATGGGCCTAAATTTGCCTTACAAAGAAGATTGCGTAGAGCTCCCTGGTAGAATTGCACAGGAATATGCAGAGCGGAGTCTACTTATTGACACCCCTAAACCCTAAACTAAATCCCTAAAACGCTAAACCCTAAGCCCTTAACCCCTAAATCCCTCAACCCTAAACCACAACACCCTGGTAACCCCTCACCCGGAATCTCCAGGACCTGAAGCCCGAGAACTTGCTACTCACAGAGTCGGGACACATCAAGCTCACTGACATGGGTTTGGCAAAGCCCGGGCCCTTTTAGGGTCCTTTTAATTGATAAGGGTGCCGTACTAGCTCGGGTTTAGGGGGCCCTCTCTTAGGGTTTAGGGTTTAGGGTTTAGGGTCACTGACATGGGTTTGGCAAAGCCCGGGCCCTCTCTTAGGGTTTAGGGTTTAGGGTCACTGACATGGGTTTGGCAAAGCCCGCTTAAGGTTTAGGGTTTAGGGTCACTGACATGGGTTTGGCAAAGCCCGGGCCCTCTCTTAGGGTTTAAGGTTTAGGGTTTAGGGTTTAGGCTCACTGACATGGGTTTGGCAAAGCCCGGGCCCTTTCAGGGTTGGGGTTTGGTGTATGCTGTTGGGTGGTTCTTTGAATTAGGGTCCCTTTTAGGGTCCTTTTAATTAATAAGGGTGCCGTACTAGTTTGGGGACCTAAAAGGGAACGCTAATTTAGAAAACGACCCATGTGTTTCGAGAAGAAGGTTTGGGTTTAGGGGTTAGGGTTCCGGGCTGGGTGTTTAGAGTTTATGGTTAGGGGTTTAGGCTCGGGTCTTGCAAATACTCCTGAACAGGATGATGGGAGTGTTCGTTTTGAAAGGCTTGGCTTGGGACAACAATAAACCCTGGCCTCTTTTCGGTTTTGGGACTTGGCGGCGGCTGCAGATCTTGTACGATTTAGGGCTCTGACTCTCGGTTCTATATTTCGTGACGTCCATGATACGATGTCAAAGAGAGCGGTGCTGCAGAACAGCTCCCCCTGCCACCCATGCCATCTTCTTCGGTTTCGTCAGCGTATGGCTGTTCATCCTGAGTCCCAGATCCGAGCGCTGACGTCTGATCCCTTGGATGAAGGGATGCTTGAAGTCTCTGAGCACGGAATTCCTAGATAGATTGTGTATAAAAGTTTCCCCAAGACCTATTTACACCTTTTCGCAAGCATTCAGGTGTCTTCAGCCAGGTTAAGAAGACTTGAACACCTTATAGTAGGAGCCAGAAATGTGGAACATGATTATCCTCATGCCCTTAAAGTAAAGTATAAGGGATCCTAGCACTAATCCTCCTAAACCCATGTTCCAACTTTCTGGCTTCTACTGTACTTGGAGGCTCATGGGTAGTTATAAGTGGGGTTATAAGTAGGGTAACTGTAGTTATAACCCATATTAGGGGACTTAAAACCATATTTATAACTACCCATGAGCCTCCAAGTACTTCAAGAACAAAAGGCCCCGATACCTAAGCCAAAGGCCACGAAACTCCTCCTGGCTCGCTCGCAGGTTTGTGATCGGCAAGACATTCACGAGCTGCGGGCCGCTAGGGCTGCGAGGTTTTTTGGGTTTGGGGGTTTAGGGGTTTGGGGTTCAGGGTTTAGGGTTTAGGGGTTTAGCGTTTATAAATAGGGCTAGGCGGGGCCACAAGGGACCCAGACTTTCTACAGTTCAGCTTTGCTTGTTTCAGAATCCCCTGGAAACACCAGTGTTTCCTGTCTTCCGGCCATTGCCTTGTCCCCGCATTTTTATGTTGAATTTCTATTTATTTTTCCAAGGCATCCATCATCTAGGTATTTATTGGGTTTTCTGCACTGCTTCACTCTTTCGTCGTGTGCAAAACTTAGGCCCCTTTTGCTTGCATCCGCTTCTGCCCAGCCCTGGGTCCAATAACACTGTTTGTCACTGTTTTTCCACTATAGTCAGAAGAGGGCATCCATGGCCCGACCATGATGACGCCCATGGTCTACTCTGGTCTGAGAAGAGCACATCCATGGCCCAACCATGATGACGTCCATGAGTCCATGGTGTAATCAGGTCTGAGCAGAGACCATCCATTGATGACGTCCATGGTCTAATGGTCCCTTCTTGACAGAAACGGCTGGATGTTCTTGTTTCAGGCACTGGGGGCGTCATTTCTCAACACTAAAGGCTGTGACCGAAGTGCTGCACCTCATGTTTGCTGGTGGGGCCATACCTTTCCGCGGGTTCCTTGTGGACCCGCCAGGGTTTAGGGGTTTGGGAGATTGTTTGAGGGGGGTAAAAAGTAGCAGCCGTAGGTTAGTATGCGAGAAGTAGATGATTAGTAGGGTGTTTGATAGGATTGGTCCGTTCTCCTAGGGCTTTACAGGGTGCGAAAGGCTCTAGGGCAAGGATCTAGGACACTAGGATTGGGGAAGTTTTGGAATTAGTTCAGGGCCTACGGCTTTTCTACACTTGGATGTGGTCTTGTGGCATGTGAGGCTTTAGCTTCGGGATTATCGGCCCATGCGTTCATGCGCCCGAATCCGAATCCGGAGAAGGAACGGAAGGTGGGAGGGTGAGGGTTTGGGGTTTTGCCTTTCGGGGTTTTAAACTGTCGGGTGGATTCGGATTTGAGGGTTTGGGGCTCAAGGTTTTAGGGTATTAGGGTTTAGGATTATCAGGTTTAGGTTTAGGGTTGTGGGGTTTTTGAGGCCTGGGAATTGGGTTTAGGGGTTGGAGTTGGAATGTGAACACAGAGACACAGAGTTCTCGAAGAGGGCGAGAATCATTAAGCGCAGCCCTAAACCCCCTAAGCCCTAAACCCTAAACCCCTTCAACCCTAAACCCCCTGACCGTAAGCCCTAAGCGCTACAGCCCCCCTAAGCCCTAAACCCTAGACCCCCTAAGCCCTAAGCCCTAAACCCCACACCCCCTAAACCCTAAACCCCCTAAACCCTCTAAACCCCCAGACTCCTCATTGCGCCGTAGATCCCAAGGCCCTCCCAGAGAGCCCAATACCACCAAATTGAGGAACATACCTTAATGATAGGGGGGGGGGGCTTAATATTATGATTTAAAGTAAATTCCTTAATCATAGGGGGGGCTTAATATTATGATTTAAGGTAAATTCCTTAATTATAGCGGGGCTTAATATCATGATTTAAGGTATATTCCTTGATTATAGGGGGGGGCTTCATATTATGATTTAAGGTATATTCCTTAATTCTGGGGGGGCTTAATATTATGATTTAGGGTATATTCCTTAATTATAGGGGGGGCTCAAGATTATGATTTAAGGTATATTCCTAAATTAAGGGGTATTGGGCTCTCTGGGCTTGCCTGCTCCAAGGACTCCGGACTACTTCGCACCAGAGTTGATCGCCTCCACCGGCCATACGAACGCAGTGGAAGCCCGGCCTAAGTGTTTGGGGTTTAGGGTTTGGGATTTTGGGTTTAGGGGTTTAGTGTTTGGGGTTTAGTGATAATCTGATAGGTCTAGGGCAGTGTAGGGTTTAGGGACAAGACTTTGGGGTTTAGGGTTTTTAAGGGGCTTTGGGAAAGCCAGCGCCTCGCTGCGAAAGCTTGAACCCATACCTTTGAGCCCTAGGCCCTAAAACAGAAACCTTTCCAACTTAGGCTGATGCAGCTGATTGTTTGGCGTTCAGGGTTTAGGGTGGGCTTTACCTGGACCGTAGAAAACCTGTAGCTTGAGGATTGCACAGAGTTCCTCAAAAAGGCAGGTTTCGGGGGTGTAGGTAGTCCATACCCCGAAGAACCCCTGAACCCCTCAACCCCTATACGAATTCCTGAACCCCAACCGGGGTGGTTTTAGTTCAGGGTTTACAAAGCCTGAAATGCTCGACTGTCCTGAACATTGCTTAGGGTTTCTTTTCAGTCGCGGGCTTTGTGGTCAAGGATCTTCGTTGGTAGGATGTGTTTGGTTCAGGGTTTGGTGTTAGGGCTTGTTAGGTTTCGTTTAGGGTTGACGGTTTCGCCACCGCTACGAAGGCCCTTCTTAACAAAAGACTCGACCCGAGCACTGACTATGCCACTCCCCTAAACCCCAAACCCTAAACCCTAAACCCCAAACCCCAAACGCTAAACCCCAAAACCCTAAACCCTAAACCCCAAAACCCTAAACCCAAAACCCTAAGCCCTAAACCCCAAACCCCAAACCCTGAACCCCCTCGGGGGCCCTGAAAAAAAAACACAATAATAAT
>CAJNJA010007245.1:0-16283 GCA_905231915.1 Symbiodinium necroappetens
TTTCTGCCTTTCTTTCTGTTTTCCTTTCTTTGTTTCTTTCTTTCTTTCTCTTTCATGTGTTCTTTCTTTCTGTCTTTTTTGTTCCTTCTTTCTTTCTGTCGTTCTGATGTTTCTGTCTTTCTGGCTTTCTGTCAGTCTCCCGGGATACCCACGTATATAGTTTTTTGATGCCTATTTAGTTTTTTTGATGCCTATTTAATTTTTTGATGCCTATTTAGTTTTTTAAAGGCCTCTCCCAAAATCGAGATTGAGCCTCCACACATTTCCGGAACACCTCAAAACCTTTTCAAGCTGAGATAAATAAATGAGTTTCGTTTGCAGGGGCTCGAGTGGACCTGGAGTGGTTTGTCTGGCAATCTGTCAAGCTGGCATTTTTGAATGAAGCAAAACTGCCAACGCGCGTGCAGGGGAAGCGTCCGGAATGACAAAGTCAAGAGCCACATATTGACCGTATGAACCCCATGGATCTGCACCTTGATGGACCACTTCATGGGCGAAGCAATCGCGAACACCCGCAACGGCCAAACAACATCCTCCTCGGGCACCTGAGGAAACAGGGGCTGCTCGGGTTCTGAGGCTTAGAGCAAACCGGAGGTCTGGAGCTCCATCCCCACGAACCCTGTAAGCCCTGTAAGGAATGCGCGCAGTAGTTCAATGAGTTCAATGAATCGGCCTTCTTTAAATTCCTGCACTGACAAGACACGAGAACGCCAGCGAAGAGAAAGCTGGCGAACCAGAGGCAAATCACCTGGCCCACTTGATGAAACCCCAAGGGGATGTGCAAAACTTCCCATCCAAATCCACATGTAGCATGAAGCGGGCAGCTTCCTTCTTCCACGGAGAGCAGGGGAACCAGGGGCGGCAGGCGACATTAGCATCTTCATGTTTGTCGGACACGGGTGATTATAGCCATGACGGATCGATGGGCTTTCTATTCCTGTCCGATCGGGAACGGGCTCCGTTTGCGAAAACACAGGTACAAGTAGCAGGGGATCAAGGTCTACGGAAATCACTCTGCAACTCGCGAAGCATTGTGGCAATTTGCCGTATTTTGGAGTGCAATGACGCCCTCTGCAGAAGTCACATGCCGGAAGGGAGCATTCCCTTAGCATAGATTGTAGCAACTTGGACAGCAGCTAGGCACAAACGGAATTCACATTGTTTGAGCACGACCCAGCCTGGAATAGGCCAAGAAGGGGATGACTGAAGGTCACCGCAAACAGCTGCGCGGCGCAGTCAAAGAAGAACAGCAGCAACGAGTGCCTGGGGCTCAAGGAACCACTACACAGGTTCTCTGTGCGTTCTGGGTGATAAGCTACTAGTACGGGACAACCTTCTACATGCCTAGTGGACCTTGAGGAATGCATGCAGGCTTGCAACAGCATCGAAAATCTACCGAGATGCACGAGCAAAACCTCCGGGTAGGCATCCCAGTTCCAGCCGCACATGCCGTACCCGCTGATCGTCAAGGCTGTGGCACTGAGAACAACCAGCATTGGGATCTGTATCAGGTGCTGAGCGATGAGGTATGAGCCTGGGATCGGCCCAGGAGGTTACAAGTACTGCTTTGCTGAAGCGGAGGACAGCTAAGATCGGTGTCGGGAAAACAAAAACTTCCTCTGCACATGGAGGGCTGAGCCGGTACATGCCTGACTTGACCTCGCGCTTCACTGCCACAAACTCCATGTTCTGTGCGAGGCAGGTCGACAGCGACATGCAAGACGGCACCCCGATGTGCCTGGTAGTAATCACAAATGCATCGACTGCGGCACACAACCATCTTTCTACTATCGACCACAAAGGTACACAAAACAATGAAAATCGAGAACCAGCCGACCACCTCATTCCCTTAAATTCTTAAACATGCGACCACAGAAGTAGCCACATGCGCTGAAGGATCTGGGTTTGAGTGCGCTCGCGGGACTTGAGGTAGACTATGGAGAAGAAGATGCACGAGAGAAGGAAGACCACCATGCGGCTCACGTACATTGTTGGGTCCCGGATCGCCAGCAACACCAGCCGCCGAAAGAGCACCCAAACCTGTTCAGGAAAAGACAAGCTTCGCTGCGTAGGCATGCAATCGAACCCATGATCAGAAGACATGATTTCACACATGTAGCAGTAATTGGCCGACGAACCGCGCTCAGCACTAACCCACCTCGACGAGCAAGTGCTGGCCTGCGTGCATTTTAATGTCGGCATCCAAATCAAAGGAGCCGCTCCCGACCCGCAAGGGTTGCGACTCCCAGGCTGTCAAGACCTTCTCCACTGCCTCTTGCGAGGTGAAATCTGCATTGATAGAGTCTAGAAAGAAATCCGCTGGATTTTCGTGGTCCGGAATCGAAAAGCCGAGTTTTTGGAAATGCTCCACAGCATCCTCCACCTGCCCTGAATAGGCGACACGGCCACCAGAGAGAAGCAACAACTTGTCGAATCCTTTGAAGATCCGTGCGGAAGGCTGGTGGATCGTGCAGGCAATGATTACATCTTCACTGCGTGCCAGTTCCTGGAGAAACTTGGTGATGCTGGCGGCCGATGCCGCATCCAGGCCAGAGGTGACCTCATCCAGGAAGACCACAAGGGGGTTTTTCATGAAAGCCACAGCCAGGCTCAGGCGACGCCGCTGGCCGCCGGAAAGCCCCTTGATGTACTCGTTGCCGACGCGTGTGTGGCGGCAAGACTGGAGCCCCATCGTCTCGAGGATTCCATCGGCCCTTGCACGCCTTTCCGATGTGCTTACCCTTAGGAAGAAGTCAGCTGCGAACTGCACGGTCTCGTGGCAGGTCAGGAAGGGCCATCCCTGATCATGCTGCGGCACATGTGCGCAGTACTGCTTGAACACTTCTGGTGTCATGGCCTTGCCATTGAGGTCTACATAGCCAGTTCGGCTACCGCTGGACCCCTCCAGGGTTAGCAGGTCCATGAAGGTAGTTTTGCCGGCCCCAGAAGGTCCCATGACGGCAAGAGTTTGACCAGACTGCCTCAAGCAAATGGTGCTCGGCAACAGGAAGTCCATATCTCAACTCAACAAGCGTGCAGTCGAGAGGCATAGACAGCGACACATTTCGCACAATGTCCTTGCTGGCTGTCACTTTGCCCCACCGGCGCTTCTTCACAGTGAAGGTCGCTTTCGTCACATTCCTGAGCACGAACACAGGCTGGGAAGTGCTGAAGTGTTGATTGAACGTTGCCTGTTGACAGGTCTAAGTCTAGTCACGACCAAACCGAGTATTGGCAAAACAAGCCATGGAGCAACGTGACCCGACCCATCGGTTGAGCCAGCTCTTTGTCGTCGGCACTTCGAACCGTCTGAACTATGACATCGCCGTGTCTTGGATCACTTTCGTCCACTATCCATGCAGTTTTCGTCGGCTCACTTTCATGTGGATGCTGCATGTCTGTACCAGGCAAGAAAGCTTGCGCTGAACCTTCTTGCGCAGAAGGGAAGACAGGGAAGGGGCCGCCATCTGTGCCATCCATGCGGATGCACGTCGAGTTCAACTCTGACTGCGGCTGGAGCACCTCTCCCTTGAGGAGACATGCTGCGGACATCATGCTGGCGGCTTATCATGCATCTCTTATACCGAGAGCATCATCGGTGACCTCCATCCTTCTCCGAGATTCGGGGTCACTTACCGAGTGTAGCTTCTCGAAACATCTCGACACCTATTTCCCGAACACTTCACCCGCGATGGGGTCGCTGAGAAGCATGGCACGAAAGCCTGCTCAACGCCGCTTGCAGTCGCTGAGGAAGTCCTTGCCGGAAAATCTCTGCTAGTGATTTCCGAAGCTGCCCAATCGTTCCAATCAAACTCCGGAAGTCCAGTTGATCAGCCCTCACAACGGTTCAAGGTGTAGGAGTGTAGGGTCCAGGGCTGCTAGTTCTGAAAGATTTCATACCCAATTCCCTTGACATTCGTGCATAAGCAACTAGTAACTAGAATCAATGATCTATTCCATGCGCACCCTGCTTAACGGAAATGTGACAGCGCTGGCTTACTCAGACTTGTCGCACCTGCCTGCAACAGGTTAGCACTCTCCGCAAGGCACACGAAACCCTCGGCTGTCCGTCAGCCACTCTTCCGTCTCCATCAGGAGGTCGAGAGCCTTAGGTGAGTGCAGGCTGTTCTTGACGTGGTGGCCGGGTGAACAAAGCTCCTGGCCCCTGCGAAGTGCGAGGCAGAGCTGCAAGCCGATGTGACTGCCACCAGAAGATCGCCTCCTGGCAGGACCTCTGTTTTTTCTGCATCATCATGACATCACCAGCCCAGGGACTACGCGCCGCAAGCCGACCCCACCTTGTCTGAACGCATGTCGTCCAAGAGGCCAACTGCCTGCAGAGGTGTCTCTCTCCCCCACACACACACACTCTCACAAACCGAACTGAAACTCTTGTTGGCTAGGTTCTTCAACAGGAAACTGGAAGAATCGCCTGCTGCCAAGTCGTTGGCGAGGCGCATGCAGTCAAAACCTCTCGTGTGACGCACTGTGGCGGACGGTTTGGGAGCAGCGGAAAGCTCTCTCTGCCCAGCAGCTGCACTGTATGTGAACTCGTTCGGGGTGAGCAGCACTCGCCGCATAGATTTCCTTTGGAGTTCTGCTTCAGGGGCTTCAGAAGGTAGCGAGTGCGACGAGGTCAGCCGAGTCTCAGAAGACTCAGAGAGCCTTGCCAGAGTTGGCGCTTCCCATAGGAGGTCAGCGCTGAGCTGTGGCTCACCTCCTCAGCGACATGGCAAGAACGCGTGGAGTTGCAGTCGACAACAAGATCCAAAAGCCAATGCTGGCTCCGAGTCTGTCGGAAGCAAACGTCGCCAGGGCATGCCACACCTGACTCTCTCGTCCTATGAAAGCTGACAGCCGGCCCCTACTCCGCCGAGTGGCAAAATGGCACCAGCAAGGTTCCAGCCCGAGACCTGCCCAGCATTTTATGACCCTTTCGTCTCTCGTCTTCCGCGCGAAGCTGTGAAAACAGTCCCGATTTGTCCGACGGCACCTTCTCGCAAGAGGAAATGGCGGCATTGCAGCCAACCTTGACGCAGCGACCCTCACGTGCTTCGAATCCGTCTACTCTGTCAGGAAGGAGAGGCTTCAGTCAACCAGCGATGCCTCATCAGAGCCTGGAAGCAACACTGTTGCCATCCGCCAGTGCCAAGCCTGCACATCTCCAGGCACAGTGTTTCTGTTGGCTTGTTGCTGTGCTCAGTGACCGACCTCTTCCTACAGTAACGAAATCTGCTATCGGCTGCCGCAGGCAACGCAATGACTGAGGCAAAGAGAGTCGGCTGCACAGGCCAAACCGATCGTGGCTGGTTCAGATGGGCCTTCTCGCAGGCGCTTATCACGGCGTTCCGTGACAACCTCATTGCTGAACGGAGACGAAGAAAGACAAGAATTAGTAAATGGATGCGCCCCGGATTCTGTGCACGATCGTAGGTGCTTGAAATGGCGTGAGGCTTGAATACACCGAGTGTGCGGCAGATAACGCATAATTTGAAACAAGGTTCGCGTCAGTGGCAACTGTCCTCGACTGCGCAAACATTCCACACTTGACGTGTTGCTAGCAAGGTGTTTTCGGAGCTTCGCAGCAGTGATGTCATGCTGCTCCCGGTCCTGCTCCGGGACGCTTCAAGACATGCCACTGCCGCTGACCATTGGCCAGCCTTCCTTCATTTGCTGGGTCATGCGGGGGTTGATCGGGTGTTGTGGCATGTACGGGCACCCGGTATTCCACAACAGCCAGCACCATTTGCAGCATGAGCTCTCGCAGGCACTGAGGACGCTATTGCAGGTGATCGTATTTTCTTCGACAGATGCACGAGCCATACCTGAGTTGGAGTTGCATGGGAGGCTGCGGCAGGACGATGCAATTCTCCAGATAGCTGCGTAATTGTCGCCTCGTCTGCGCCGAGTGACTTCGGAGTATCCGCAAGGCCAAGGACCACATGCCAGATTTCTCACACGCAGCGAGAATTGCCCCTGATCCAGCTTGCAAAGCGATGCTACTGCAACTGACTACAACTGCTGGCTCGAGATGCTACAGATGCTGCTACGAGTAGCTCCCGCCCAAGAGCTGCACAAGTAGATCAGGTGAGGCTCCAAAAGCAACAACACCGATTTGCAGCGATAGATCTGCTGCTCTTCGCAGCCAAGAAAGAGCTTGAAGCCACCTGCAGCATATCCACGTAACACATAAACGAGCCCGTTATCCGTGCTTAGGGTGTGACCCGGATGCAGCAGCAGCCGCAGCCTCTGCCCCAAGGCCTAAACTCGGCAAGACTTCAACTCCTATGGCAGCAGGACTCGAAGGTACTTGACGATTTCCGAGTCATGAGCTGTGTCTAATCAGGATCAAAATAATGTCGAGAAAAGCACTCGGTCTTCTCGACCATGGTTCTTTTTTCGGGAAGATAGCTTTGAGACGTGTCGACGCGATGCATCACAGCCCTTGCTATACACCCACTACTCTTGCAAGATCAAGCATGGGGCTGTGGCTGAACAAATGATTTCCGTCTCTGATCAATGTCCCAATGCACAGACACGCCCTCGGGTACCGAACAGCGCAACTTGGCGCGACGATTCTGCCACGACACGAACAACATCGGCGCCGGGACCAGAGAGGTGCAAGGCCATTTCCCAGTGCCGACCGCGCTCCAGTGCCTCGGGTCTAAGTCCACGCAATGTGACGACCGCAAGCCGTATAAATTACAGTCTAGCCGATTCTGAATTAGTCTCACTGCATTTTACCAATTAGCCTGACTGTATTTTGCTATTGATTCAGGTATTCGGCTTGAGGGGCAACCGTCGACCGAAGCTGCGAAGCGGCGAAACTCGACAGAAGATGCGAAGCAGCGACTCCTAGCACGGCGTCGTCTGACACGGCCCTTTTACAGCAGGCGTCTTTGGTCCGTGAACAGCCATCGCCGTGAAGCAGTGTATGTGACACGGCCCTATAACCCTAAACCCTAAAGCAATCTTTTAGCCCAAAGCCGAAAAAGACTTAAACCCGAAACTGTGACTCTAAACCACTTCTAAAACGCTAGACTTAATCCCGATAAGCCCTCGCCCCCCTTCTGTCACTCCTTTCATCGTGAAACCCCCGCCCGCGATGCTTGTGCCAGGTATGGCCCGCTGCTTCTAAGCTACTCCCAGCTTAATGTGTGTGTAGTTCGGCTTGAATGTAATAAGTTCTACTACTCAATGTAGTTCGTGCCTCTCCATGAAATGCACGGTGGGCGACCCTGACCCCAACCATCATGTTAACGGGCAATATGATCAGTGGGCGCAGTCTGGAACATTCATGCCGAACCGACAACCCCCACACTCCCGGTCATGAACAGAACTAATTGTCTCCGAGGTCTACTTCGCTGCAGATCAACGTGTGCCGAAGGCTCGACGGGAGAAGTGCGTGTAATGATACATAATGGCAATAACTGAAGCACCGTCAGGGTCTAGGTCTTGGCTGGCATGGTGTGCTGGGATCACTGTGGCTTACTGGGGAGACAAGGAAATTAAGAGGTAACGGTTGAGCACGCATCAAGGAGTGAATTACTCGGAGGCGTGTTTCAGCCCGCAGCCAATGCTCTGTGTGAAATGAAGCCGACTCGCTACGAGAAAACAAAACCCTTCAGGGGGTAACCTAAGGGCAGGGTCGACGGCTTTTTCTCAGGCAAGCCACGGTCATGGCAGAGCTGGTCGTGACCTGGTCCATTTCGATTAATCCTTTCCATGTCTCCTGCAGGCACCATCTCGTATGCACGTCAGACAGGGCAACGCTCGATCTTGCAAGATCGTCTCTGATCAACTTCCGCCGTGAAACACATTCTGCTGTCCTGCATCAAACACAGCGCACACTGCCAGAGTTCAGCTAGCTGGAATGCCTTCATCGCAACGCCCTGGTTGATCCTCGGCTTTGGGAGGCCAGGCTGCTCCAAGTCTGCAAATCTACAATTCTACAACGCACGACGAACCTCGGTTTCAGCCAGAGGGCTGGCTCGGCTGCAAACCCTCTTGCCGAATAGCCGAAATTGCCTTTCATCATGCTGAGCTGCATGCAATATGTCAGTGTCAGGCCAGTGTCATAAATAGTTCATTTTAGCTCATGCCTGTGCAGCAGCTGGCCAACGGCTCCAGCAGCTGAAAGAAGCAGGACTCGGTTGCAGCAGCGCCTTCAACAGGGATAGAGACATGGTGACAGCTTCAAATGCTGCGTGGTCGTGAGTGTTGGAGAGTCGGTCGTGAGCCTTGTAAAGAGTCCGAAACACGTCGAAGGCAGTTTTCCAACGGCCACTGCGTTCACAAGAGCTCATCAATGAGTTGAAAATAACCTGCGGGTCAGGAGGGCCCGGACGAAGCAATATTCTTGCTCGACATGTCATGTCAAATGTCACGTGTCGTGCGAATTCCAAACGCTGTTGTTCACCTCCGAGGATTGCAGCTTCTCTTTCTGGCCCCATTGGAGAACGGAGGTGGCACCCGCCCAGTGCCGATGCCGAGCCAGGGCACTCAGGCCGGCACCCAAACCTCAAAGGCTGATGAAAGAGCCGACGAAGTAGGAGCCACTTGAGCCAAACTGCTGTACATATCCGGCTCCAGGCGGAGGCCGCCAGCTCTTTGCAGCAGCAGCTCTGCACCTTGCAACAAAACACGCTGCTTTGACAGCTTTGGAGTCTGTAAGTTCCCAGACCTACCACTACGGTTTGTTGCCCAGCCGCGCTCCCACTGATCTCCCTTGTCCAGTGCAGAAAGAAGCTTGTTGAACTGCAGGAGATGGCACCCATCCTGCACTGCCGAAGTGGAGTCTGTGAATCTGTTCAAGGGAGGCAGTGTGTTTGAGGTTGTGTGCCTTCTGCTGCGCGTGGCCCAGCCCAGCAATGGCCCAACTCCAGGGCAGGCGACCTGAGTGTGAGAGTCACTGATCCAAAGAACAGCCCAGACTTCCATGCGAGCGAGCATTTAATCAGGTAAAACCTGACTGGGAGTACAGTGGCACTGGCAAGTCACTGCCAACCGCAGAAGGTTTTCAGAGTGGTGAAATCCGTCCATGCGCATGATAACATAACGCGGACGGAGGCTCTTGCTTCCTGTGAACAGCTTTCGTCTACAGTGCTTGGGACCCCTGGGCCGGCCACCTGCTGCCTCGGGAAGTTCTGGGACATGCTGATTGGCACCAGCATTGATGAGCATGTCCTTCTCGCGAGGCAAAGGGGCGGGGCCGGTTTGGGACAACACAGATTGGCTGCAGTTAGCGCCAGGATTGTTACTTACCTTCTTACTTCTGTTATCGCTATCAAGACGACCAATGTACGTAGACTTTTCTTTGTCTTTGCTTCCCTAGCACCAGCCTGATTTTGGTTCATCTCTGGAAATGCCTGGACAGATTGCAACAAGTTGGTTGCGCCTCGACAGGACACGATCATCCTGAAATAGCGGCAGATGTCCAGCGGCCATCGTGCAGCCAGAGCTAGCTCTGGTTCGGCATCTCATGCACTAGCTGCAACGATGCAGCCGTATGCAGCCCAAACATGCCCAAACCCAGATGTTTGGCACGGCATCACAAAAGTTCTTTTGGCTTCTGAAGCTAGCTGGCCGAAGGCCACGAAACCCGCTCTAGCATGGTCGAGTCCACCAGCCAATGGCCGATCCGGAAAACAGTTTCTGCATTCCACAGCATGCGGCCAATGTGGTGGTCTGAGTCGCAGAGCACCAGCCACTGCAGCTGTGATGCGCATGCCGTCTTGGCTCCCTACTGCTCCGTAAATGCCTTGATCCGCCTGTCGACGGTGTCCCTCGCAGCCGGTCATGATAAAGCATCGTTCGAATAGAGTACAAAATCGGCAAGGCTGCTCACACAAACGACACTGCAAAGCAATTTACTGCACTGGCACCCAGATGATCTACAGAACGCCGGCCTCGGCACGTTGTCTTTCAGCGCATTCTGCAGCAAGGAAGGAATAATATCACATCTGATTTGTTCACTCCTGCGCCGTCTGGCACCTTGATGAACCGATTCAGCATGGAGTTCGCTGACGGATCCGGCCCTCCATCGCGCACGGCCATGGTGATATTCCTGCTCGATCATGCACTGCACGTCTTCAAGACGTCTGATGTCTATTTTTACGCACACACACACAGAGAGACAGAGACAAACACACACACACACACACCCACCCACCCGCGCACGCGCACTCGCAAGCACTGGAAAGAGGAAGCTGGAGGACAAGTACAGCTTGCATGCATAATTGCGCATCGGGAGCACACTTGTTTCTTCTCTTCTTCTTTTTCCTCTACTTCCACTCTCCAGGGTTTGGGGTTGGAGGGGCCCCTGAAGCGAGGTCTCCGGGCAAGGGTCATGAGGGATAAGGTATTCAGGCTAGTTAGCTCCAAGAATAGCATAAAATACTGTATAACATCGGCTATGTTGTGTTTTTTCTAAGCCTTCCGAAAGGAAGCTTCTGGACAACTCGGCGGAACTCTCTTCTTGTGGGCGCACTGCGTTTTTGCTCGCCCCGTCTGTGCTGGGGACGTCCGTTCTGACATCTACCGTAAACAGTGGGCTGAAGAATAATTTGCACAAGTTGAATCTAAAGACTTGATTCATATCTTGGGCGCTGTGATGTTGTTTCTGTTACTTGTCGTGCCTTGCCGTTGCATGATCACATCTCGACCACAACACAACTGCCCACCACCACTGGACCACCAACCCCATGCTAGATAACTGAATCAGCGTCATATATGTACGGAGCTTCCCATCACCGCATGGCTGTGGCTGGCTTTGCTCCCGAGGTCTAGCTCTCTTCCCCGAAACAAGTCTGACTCGTCTATACGGGTCACTTGCTGCCACTTCGCCTCAAGTGCTTTGCCGTGACTTTGGCCTCCGGGCAGCTGGCGCAATCATTGTTGCTTCTAACATCCAAAACAAGTCTACTACTGCGAGCTGCAACGGAGTGCAGGGGCGCATCCTTAATGCTTTCATAAGCATAGCACTGGCTGAAAGGACGGCAGGCACCAACTTGCACCAACTGCCGTTTGCGTCGCATCAATGACTCAAGCTGGCCTGCTTCCGTTCAGCAGGCCTCGAAAAATTCTGCGCCACCATCGAAGCTTCAATGAAACTTCACTCACATGTCCGATCATCTTGCGATTTTTTGCCTCGGCCCCCGACCCCTTCTTTTTCTTGATGTTTGTCTCGTAATTCCGGCCCCGGACCTGAGAAGGATGTGCGATCATGAAGCAATGCTAGCTGGGACTTCGGGCATTGAGTCAGCACCTGCAATGGACAAAGTAAGGCTCCCACAATGGTCCGGCCGTCACCACGTGACCTCGAATCCTGAAGAACTGCCGAAGCACTGGAGAAGCGGTTCGAAGCTCTTGCACGAAACTCTGCAAACAGTGCTAGCTGGGATTAACAGCAATACTGCTACTGAAACAGATGGTCGTCGTCGTACAAGTCGCTGTGATGGTAGCAGCAGCAGTTTTGGTGGTAGCATTGGTAGTAATAATACTAATAGTAGTCGTCGTCGTCGTCGTCGATCGTCGTCACGTCGTCGTCGTTGTCGTCGTCGTCGTAGCAGCAGCAACAGCAGTAGTAGCAGCAATTATGGTAGTAGTGTGCCAGAAGTAGCAGTCGCCGTCGTCAAGCGAAGTCAAGTCAAGTCAGACCTGAATGCCCGAAGGCTGCCCATTTAGGATCTGTAGTGCTCAGGAAATCAACTGCATGGCGAGTTGCTGCACACATCAACGGTCATGTATGTTCTGTGCTATGGAACAGAATGTACAGGTGTGCGCCTCTCACAACCGGCGGAATGCATCAAAGAGGTGAATATCATCTCGCCATTAAGATCCTACAGCTTCTTGGGTCCAGTGGCCTCGCGCCTGCCATTTGCAAGAAGCAACCAGTTTTTCATCCCACATCATTTTCGCACGACCGGGCTTTCCAATATTTCTACTTCCGATGACTATTCGTGGCTTTTCCAGAATGATGCAGAACACATACCTACTGTTTTCAGGATTGCAATAGTATGCGGACCAGCCTGGATGAACGTAAGAAGCCGTGTGCAAACATGACCAAGTTCGGCGCTCTGCGCAGTGCCACAGCTGTCAAGCCGAGACCTTGGCGGGGGCAGCAGCCAAATGTTTCGTCCTCTGCGCGAACCCCTGCTCCTCACCCGAAGGTACAAGCCGAATGCCTCAAGAAATCATTTCCCAACCACTCCCCCCCCATCTCCATCAATCCATCAATTCATCCGTCCGTACGTCCATCCATTCCGCTTTCTTTCGAAGAGTGCTGTCCCTCTAAGACTGCTCTCGCGCTCTCTATCTCTCTGTCTGTCATCCTGTATCCAGTCTATATCTTCTTTCGCGCTGCCGGTCTCAATGGTCCGAGCTGCGGCCTCGCCATGCGGCAAGCAAACCCAACCGTTTTTGCAGGTCCTCTGTGCCGGAAAACTGCCTTCGACAGTAAAGGCAAGCATTTCTCCGCCGGAGACATGACTTCAAAACCCGAGAATGCCGTCACGGCTCCTTATTGCTTGGATTTCATTGGCTTCTAAAAACCGGAGCATAGTTTGCTCCGTTGCGTTTGGATGACCTCGCCTTGATCTCGACATGCATCCCAACTCCGGTGGTCCCTTGTTTCCCGCACGTGTCGACCCAAGACCCGGACCATTAAGCATTGTGTAGTGGTAATTACAACATGCGACCGGGTGGCCTTCATGGAATTGCTACCAATCACTCCTTACTTGTGACTTTGCCACGCTTGCAATCAACGGTGCCGGGCGCTGGAGCAGACCTGACGTTGAGTTCTACCCATTCGCTACTACATTCTGTCGTTGCCACCTTCCGGCTGCTCACCGTTGAATCATCACCAAGCTATGGCCCGTCCCCAGAACCCGACACGGCAGAAACCAATGGAAGTATCAGCGGGTATGGCGTCCCCCAAAACCTGAAATGGCAGAAACCAACGGAAGTACACGTAACAGTGACTTGTGGCCCCATTAGCACGTGTTTCTCGTCTACTGTTAGTTGTTCCCCCTTTTTTCGAGGTCTCCTAACGCAGCCGCATGTAGCCGGGTTGCCCAGTGCTGCCAGCCTGCACAAAAACATGCCAATAAAGCATCACACAATATTCAATGCATGCCTGGCCTTTGGCCGAATGTGGCGACAGACGAAAGGACCGCCCCAACATCGCCTGCCTGCCGCACCAACCAACCCAAGAACTCAGGGCGCAAATGATCTAGTATTCATCGCCGCAATGCTGAGAGGGTAAGAAGAATAAGACTAACAAAAACAATACCAATGGACCAAGAGTAACAATCTTGTCAAATATTGTCACTAGAGACAACAATACCAATAATGACACTTACGGTCACTTACGATAACAACAATAACAACAGCAGCAGTGGTCCTATTCGTCGTCGTCGCTGTCGTCGTCGTGCATTGATTGGTGTAGGTGGAACCCATTCTATGTTTGCACGCACTATGTGTGTATGTGTACATGCATATGAATATGAACATGAATATGAAATGAGTATGCATATGGATATGTACGTGTATGTGTCTATGTACGTGCAAATATATATGTACATGTATATGTATGTAATTGTATGTGTAAATGTACACGCACATGCACATGCACATGTGCATGTCTAATTATGTCTATGTCTATGTCTGTGTCATCCTGTGTCTATGTCATTCTGTGTCTATGTATATGTATGTGTACATTTTGCCTCTCGCCCTGCCCAAACCGCGAGGCAAAGCATTTTCTGTGTATATGTATAAGCATGTGTTGGCATACGTGTAGGTGCATGGCTGCACGCATGTGTATACATGCGTGTGTACGTGCATGCGCATGAGGGGAGGAAGGATGGCTGGATGCATGCTCGTCGTCGTCCAAGCAACCACACAGGCAACTTTCAGGATCGCTCAATTTAACCCGTCATCATGCCCAAACAATTCTTGTTTAGCACCCTTTTTCTGCTCGCCGCGATTTGGTGAACAATTTCCAAGCCCCGGTAAGACTGCTTTTTCGTCGGTCCATGAGAACAACCAATCTAACAGTACTATCGATGCAATAACTCACACTACACGCCAACTGCGTATATCATTGCACGACCGATTATAACCAGATTATAACAATCGAGCTGAACCCAACTGAACGTACTCAATCACTAGTCGCACATTGACGCCGAAGTCTGAACGCGGCGCCTTGCCATTTCTGGCCACCACCAAAGGGCCGGGCCTGCGCAGTGAAGCATGCATGATTTCAGGCCCTAGAAATGTACACAACGACCAACCACCATTAAAACTTTGGAAGCGCCACAGCATCACGGCCTGCCGGCCTGCCTGGGGCATGATGCGCCACAGCTTCGGTCAACAACCTGGTACACCCACACTAGGTGTGCGCAACCCGCACAAACAAACCCGCCCGTGATTTCATACTGGCGGAACTGGCGGTGCTTCGAGGTCGAGGCTGAAGCTGGCAAGCTTGTGAAAGCCAGGTCCATGACTACAACGCTACTCGTCCCGGGCAACGTAGCTTGAACTACCTTGCAGCGGGTTTGTGCATCTGGCAGCTTTTGAAGCCTGTGTCAGCAAGCAGCAGCAGCAGCAGTGCCACCATCACCAGCCCCACCACCACCACCGCCGCCGTCGCCGCCGCGTCTCCCAGAAGTCAACGCGCGAATGCCGAGCCCGAACTCGTAGCGAAGGCTGGTTTCCTCAAAGGCCTCGGTCCTGGGCCAGCGCGCAGGCGACCAGGCGCCGAAACACGTCGACAACAACCAGCACTCACATTCGGTCAGTGGGCTTGCACAACGCCACCATGTGCCCGAGCAGCACTGCAGCGAGAACCTGTTGGACATCGGCGTTAGCCAAGCACTGCGCAACAACGTGCAGCAGCGGCCCGCCCAGCGACGATAGCTCCGCCGGCCATCTCCATGCAATGTTTGACCCTCCTTGCTCGAACGCTGCAGCCGCTGTCGCCATCCCGTTGACCCTCTCGGTGACCACTGCGCTGCTTGCCTCTGCTCTTGCATGTTTGTGCGCGACCTCAACATCCACCCCGAGCGCCTCGAAGACCGCCGCATGGAAGTCATCGCAAATGGACTCCCGCTTTGGGGCGGAGCACAGCTTCCTGTCGACACCACCCTTGTGCCCCCTCCGAGGCGAGGCCAGTGGAGCTGCGTGCCGGCACCGGTGGCAATAGCGTCGAGCCGCTCTTCGCCCTGAACGCAAGGCAAAGGAACGCACTTACCCCGAACCGCTGCGCTCGCAAAAGTGCCGGCTTGTTGTAGACTGTGGCCCCGGCATACGTCCCGGCTGCCCAGTTTGTCCGCCTCCTCGCTCGCTGCCGAGCCCGTCCTGTGCCTCGACTGTTGCAGCCTGCAACCATAGCTGCCTTCACCTTCCGATGGTCTGCCTTGCTCGCCTTCTTTGCCGCCAAGGCTGTCGGTGCCAGGCTCCTGGGTGTGTCTCCTTGGTCTTGCCCACGCTGGCACCGCCAATGTTGACAGCGACCAACCCCTGCTCAGCGAGGTCCTAGCCTCAACTGACAAGAGCGTCGCGTCACAGCAAAGCGCTGCCCCGTTGGCCGCGGTTCCATACACGTCGAGGCGTCGGCGGTCGTCGGATCGCACGCCTGGGGCCGTCGCGACCTGGCCCTCCGCGCGACTGCTTCTCTCACCACGCGAAACTACAGGAAAAAAAAAAACTATACTGGTTCGACCGCTTTGGCCCGTCTGGCCAGCAGTCCTGTCCCTAGACAATCGAGCGCATGCTCCCCCAGTGCATCAACCGCTTGGCCACATCCCGGGTCGGCGACAGCGGTGGGGGCTCAGGGGCAAAGGCAACCGAAGGCGACGGCGTAGTGCCTGGAGCATGGCCTGCGGAGTTAGGGTTGTGCTTGGTTCGCTTGGTATCGCTGAAAGCCATGCCCTTGCATGCGGCCTGGCCTAGGAGCGGAGCATGGCTCGGGCAGGGCCAACAACAGCATGCGACTGCGACAGGTTGCGATAGTGGCGATTGCGAGTCCCGCGTCGCGTGAAATTGCCAGCCGTGTGGCCAGTCCCCGGGCCTGCATCTGAAGGGCGGGCGAGGATTTCGTCCGAAACGCCTCCGCTCACCTCCCGCATGGGGTGAGTATGCTTCCGTGCTCGGGATGGTTAGCACAGGCGACACTGCGATGGTCAAGAATTTTTTTTTTTCCACACGCTTTTTTCCGCCTGCCAAAGAAGTCTCTTTGCTCCTACCGGAGCCGCCGCTGAACCCAGCTGCAGCTGCCCCTTCGC
>CAJNJA010007246.1:0-16133 GCA_905231915.1 Symbiodinium necroappetens
GGGGGGGCACCATATATATATATGTGTGTGTATATATATATATGCATATCTCTATGTGTAAATACGTATCTTGAGAGCCTTAGATTCACAGCGGTTCAAGGAATTTCTTGGCGTCTTCTGCCTTACAGGCCTCTGTGCCCTCAACACTATATGAAAAGCAATCTCATTTTTGGGTTGAACAAGGTCTCCCGAGGCACTTGACGGAGTTGCACAGAGAGCTGACTGGACTTCGAGCGTGAGGGTTTGGCATTGGAGTCTTACGTCTGTCAAGCTTGATGCTGGCATGCTGGCTACATGGCGATTCAGTTGGGCTTACCAAACGGAGCCCAAGACAGAGGATCATGATCAATCAGCCTAATTACGAGGATACTGTCATAGAGCAACAGGCAGTAGAGGGTTTAAGCAGGCTTCTGCATAAGGTTCCCGCATGTTCCCGTCGTCGTAACCGGTTTTGGAGCGTCAAGCGTCCGAAGAAGTAGGGTTCAATTTACCTAACACAAAGCTTTGTGGTTGTAAGGACAGTGGTGCTCTATAGCTTCGTATTGCGAGAGTATTATTACAGAAATAGCTATCTATATAGAGTCTATATTTTTAAGAGATGTGTATTTTAATTATATCCTCAGCATGTGGCGCACCCGTTTTGTCCTTATGGGACTTATGGGGCCTTGGCCCTCGAGCCTTTACCCATACCCCAGGGCCCCGGGCCTACCCTGCGACCTTTAAAGTAGAAAGACATCATGACATTACTTTTTTTGAGCAGGACGCCTCGAACCAACGCGCCCAACCCCGTTGAGCACCAACCTGCAAGGCTTATACGGGTCGTGGAGTTCGTTCGCAGGGGGCGGTCGCTGCAATGAAGAGGTGATGCCTCCCCCTTCAAGAAGGAATTAAGCTGCTGCGGAGCTGTGGCGGGAACTAACGTCTTACAACCGCGCTCCTGCGGCTTGGCCCATATAGGCTGCAACAGTTGCTCTTTGAGCAGGATTTGCGAGATGCTTGCATCGGGTCTCTACCCTGGCCTTTGGCTAAGGGGAGATGCTACCCCCAGCATTTTGCAGCGGTGGTGGAGCTTTTGTACACTGGCCTCCGCAGGCCACACTCCCCCCTCCTCCTTCTCGTTTGAGTGGTCTTGTAGTGGAGGCCGTTTACTGGGCCGCGCGAACCCTGCTGGAGGTTGTTTGTGGTCTGTTCCGGCCCTGCATGTCCCTGCTAGTATGGAATCTGCTCTGTTTTGACGGCATGAAGTACTCTGCTTGGCCCCTTCTGCGGTATATGTACCCGGCAATTTTAATGTTGTGCCGTCCTAGCACCGCAGCTACGCTGCTTTTCCATGCCCTCATCGTACATGTCACTTCTTGCTGCGCAATTTGTTCGGGCTTCCTGGCGCATCTTTTCTCTCGCGCCCACGCATTTTTTGGTTTGCAAACAGTCGGTCTGAAGCTCGTGTTTGGGGTTCAGCGCTCCCCTATTCGATGGCTTCTGTTTCAAGCTCCCCTGTGAACCCGAATATCTCCCACTGTCCTTTCACACAAACCCTGAAGTGGCCTGTCCCTATCTCCTAAACCCCGGGTAAACTCTTCGTAAACCCTGAGCGCTACACGCAATCCTCCAAGCCCTTATAGCTTCCAAGCCTTAGACCCTCTAAACCCCAAAAACCCCCACAAGCCCCTTATAATCAGCAGCCGCACAACCCTTCAATCCTAAGCCTTTCGCCCCTTTTTCCCTGAAAACCTCAAGCAAAAAAAACCCTAAAACCCAACTAAGACCTAAAGTTCCCAAAGCCCTACTAAGACCTAAAGTTCCTGAAACCCAACTAAGACCTAGAGTTCCTAAAGCCCTAAACCCTAAACCCTAAATGCACGATAAAGAACACGCACCCGAGGCAGTGGACTACATAGCAGAGGGCCGGTCCTCCTTCCACCCAGTCGACCAGAAGGACCGGTGAGGGTAGTTCTTTAGGGTTTAGGGTTTCCACAACAATTCCCTGACCTTTCCCGGCCGACTCTCCAAGCCCGGATGCAAAAAGGGTTTAGGGTAGTTCTCTAAGCTGTGGCTGGCTTTTGTGGTCTGGGTCCTTATATGAATATATATATATATGTATACACACATACTTTTATTTATTTGTTTATTTTTTATTTATATTTATTTATTTATGTAAGGTTGCCGTACTATTTTTTGGGAACCTGAAAATAAGGGGACCCTAGTTGAGAGAAGTACCCATCCAGGGTATAGAGCTTTGGGGTGTAAGGGTTTTAGTTACTGTACCCCCAGCTGATCATCTGCGTTCACAAAGGGTTCATGTACCTATGTACTATCTATCTATATATATATATGTAGGTTTTGGAGTTTACGATACCCATATAGGACCTCCCTGAAGGTCCAACTATATACTATATAGGCACGTGGAGCCTTAAGGTTTAGGGCTTCGGGATCACAGGGTGCAGTTTTTGCGACTAGAGGGAGTTTCGGTTGAGAGATGTTCAGGGTTCATGGGCTTGGGGTTTGTAGGATTCCGGTATCAGGGGATTTTTGAGGGGTTTCGACAGGTTCGGGAGTTTAGGGATGTTTTGGGTTTGGGCGTGGGCGGAATTGAAGCGCATTGTTGTGATTCTAAAGCCAGCAGACTGGTCCCCCCAAAGTCACCGTATTCACCAAACACCTATGGACCCTCAACCATCCTCAGGCTTTGGGTTGTCCTTACCCATAGGCTCCATAGTAGTTCCTTTTTGTGGTTTATATTTCGGTTCCTATAAGGTAATCTCCCAAAAAGGAACTGCTATGGAGCCTCTGGGTAATTAATTCACGACTTCGGGATCCTATCGTGTAGGCTCACTTGAGAACACCATGGGCCTCGTTCGCTCTGGGCCTTTGGCACCGGCTGTCTTGCCCGTAAGTGCAAGCATTCCATCGGGCGATGTCTTCGTCGGAAAGGGCCAAGATGTTATAGTTGTTGTTGCACCCTCCCCCGTGAACCCTAGGCGCTAAAATTCTGAACCCTACCGTAAGTCTCACACTTGACGACTTCGGCCCGAGTGACCTTCTTGCGGCTCGCACCGTTTTTGTATTGTCCTTCTTCACACTTAAGGGTCTATGGTTCCAAAGGACCCATACAGTACATGCTTAGGCCTGAAAGGAGTCCTCATCTAGATACTCGAAGGACTTCCGATATTAATTAGGTCCTTGAGCATAGGATAGTAGTGTTGTGTAGGTTACTCTCTGGCAGAGTATATGATGATTTCGGTACTTGGACGCTTAGGTAAGGGGTATTGGGCCACTGAGCCGTAACTCAGCCAGTAGAGTCTAGAACTCCATCGAAATCCCGATCCCGGAGCCTTGAATATTGGACGAACTGGCTTCAAGGATTGAGCTTGCACGTAGAGACATCTGTGCCAGAGCTATAACTTGAGGGTGTAGGCTTGGAGTAGCTGTATGATTGGCTTAGAACTTGAAACCCCTCAAAAGACCCTAACCTCCCAGATACCTACTATATAGGGTACTAGATTCCCTAGGGCCCTATATAGTAGGTACCTGGAAGGTTAGGGAGAGAGAAGCAAAATTCAAGGCACGCATCCGCCTTACTTTCAGCAGCTCTACCCCAGGAGTCGACTCTGATGGGTTCCGGTTAAACCACCAAAGCCCTTGTTGGAAGACCCCGGCCCCCAAAACCCAAGGGCCCCAAATAAGGGGAGATGTAGGGTTTAGGGCCTGTGTAGACAGCCGGCCTCCTGAAACACGACTCCTAAACCTCAACCCTTAAACCTCCCATCTACCTACAGACTCCATTGTAGTTCCTCCTTGTTGGTGTTACCTTACAGGTTCCAATTGTCTCCATTGTAGTTCCTTTTTCCTTATAGGTTCCTAAATATCTCGAACTCTAGGTACCCATAGGCTCCATTGTAGTTACTTTTGGGGGTTACCTTATAGGATCCTAAATGTAAGCTGCAAACTGGAACTACAACGGAGCCTATGGGTAAAAAAGGGCCTCACTAATTATATTACCTATGCTGTTTTGCGATGTCCTTTATTGTAAATATGTCCCAAAACCTCATTCGAATTATTAAGGCCCCTACATTACTTGCTACTCTGGAGAATGCTTCGACCTGACTGGAAGGCTTCCTATTCAACTCAAAAAGACGAAGCGGACTCTCAGTTGCAAGGGTTTAGGGTTGGGGTTTAGGGTTTAGGAGTTTAGCGTTTGGGTTGAGGGTTTAGGGTTGAGGGTTTGCAGAGGTGCTGGGTTCTAGGAGTAACAGCACTGTGCGTTCTAAGGTCTTCCGGGGGGATCCGAACACCAAAGCAAAAGACCTACAATGAGAGCAGCAGGTAGGGCTCACGGTCTAGATGGGCTTGTCGTGCTTCAGGGCTTGTAGGAAGCCGGGCAGTTCATTCCGGTGAACTCCCGGGGATACTATGCCGGAACCGCATACGCTGACCTTACTGCCCGTTTATTGTCTGCATGCTGGGATACCCAAATCCCAGAATCTACAGAGGAGCAGCTCTTGTCATGACCAGCGGGTGCATGCGCCGTATTCAGGGTTCTTATTATACCAGAATCATGCATCCCTTCAATGAGCCTGGATTTTGAGTCTTCGGGCGCATGGTCGACATCCAAGCGCAAGACCTATGCATGTTCGCAGAACGGTAACACTGTAAGTCGTACACCTTATTGTCTAATTACAGAGCTAGAACAAGCATTCAGTAATTTGCTCTATCCCCACACAAAATCCCGAAGCGTACAGCCCTGCGGCGAGTTCATTCCTCCGCAATGATTCGGGTTGTTTTGCATTTGGCGGTGCTAGATCTTGGACATTAAACCCTTAAACCCCTCAACCGGCCTGCTTGCTCGGGCTTGCGATGCAGGGGCAAAATCCCTACACCCCAAACCCTAAATCCTACACCCACGAATCCCTAAACGCCGATACACAACACCCCAAATACAGGAAAACGTAACGGTTTAAAGGAATGAGCTGGTATGCTACAATGCTTAATTGAGTTCGTCGCAACCCTGAAAATGACAAACAGTATACCCCTACAAGACTACGTTAAATCAAAGACCCCAGGCCCTGTGCGTAAACTTCCCACTGAAGGACTGTTCAAAGACTACCTTGACCGAAAGGGTACAAATGTGGTGTTAAAGTAAGCCTACCAAATACCTACCTGGAGCCCTAAGCTCCCCCGAGTCGCCTCCTCATGGCCTCTGTCTCGGAAAAATTCATGCTCAAGCTCAAACCCCAAGCTCCTCTTGAGCCGGAACCCACCAGGAAGCTCCGAAAGCCTGAAGGTCCACAGACGCCCTCGAAGTTCTAAGCCCTAGGGGTCTGTAGCCCAAAGCGCTCTAAGCTTCTCTTGGGTCCCTCAGCCCCCGACCTCCGCACAACTCCCGCATTGTCCTCTTAAGCAGCAATAGCTTCCGCTTCATATGCTAGCATCCCCTCTGCATACTGCATACGGCTTTACCAAGGTGTCTTCTGCTTGCTCAGAAAGCCACACAATCTTCACAACACTTTGTACCACTCTCTTCTTGTAAGGCCTCTACATCATTGAACCCCGATTAAAGCCACCTTTTGAGGCTTCAAAGGAACTTTTTATAAGGAACCCTTTAGACTTTAAGCCCTTAACCCCTAATCCCTAGTTCCCAAAACCCTAAAGGAACCATCTTTTTCGACCGTCCAGCTGAGGACACGAAGTCAAAAGCCTGGTGTGAAGGGCGCATGACGGCAGCTCGTCTCGTCCAACTGGAGCCAAGCTTGGGGTTTAGGGCTCAGGGTCTATAGAGGTTTAAGACTTGGGACTTTTGGGACATTCGGGCTTACGGCTTTTCGGGGCTTTCGGAAGCGGAGGAATCGTCGCGACGCCGCGCACAGTTCGAGGTGCTCATCGTCGATGGAGGGCCGTCTTCGCCTTTTTCGCGGCTCCCTCGAGCCCCCCAAACCAAAGCAGAAGCCCTTGGTTCGGGCTCCGGAGCATCCCTGTGCCGCAGGGCCCCGAGACCCAAGACTCCTCCAGTCTTGACACACACACACACACACTTCTTTTGGACCGTGGCTTCACAAAACCCATGGGCCTTGCTTCGAGCATGCCGAGGACCTGGCCGCAGCTATTCAGCGGGTATTCCCTAGGTAGTATTAGGGAAGCCCCTTATGTACATGGGGGCCCTTTCTTCACCCTACTTTTGGCTCTCTTAAAAAAGGACCTTACTGTGAGGGTCTATATCCCCGGAGGGTTCCCCTAATCCTAACGCCTAGCATTGAAGACAAAGTCTTGGTCTTTTCTCCGCGAGATTGATATCAAGATAAAAGAGCCTTAAATAATTACCTATGCTATTTTTTTGGCAGGGGTTCCTCATATCATTATAGTATAGTATACCCCCAAACCCTAGTCTAATTATTATAAGGCCCCTACATTAATGGTCCATGGCGTTCTCCTGTGTTGGTCGTCCTTTCCTCAGTTTTGGTTGCAGAGGATACAGCGCTTCGTCTTACTTACCAGAGGGATATCTCGGCCTTCTTTTCGCGTCCCCCACCATACCGGGACCCTACCAGTCTTTGAGGGACCCACAGCTGAACCATGAGGTTTGTAGAGAGGGGTTTCTAGCCCCGCGACCCCCCGGCAGAAACATGTATACCCACAGCCTCAGTATCAACTTCACTCCGACCCCTAAACTCTATCTGCGAAAGCTAGGTTCAATCAAATTTGAGACAACTCCGAACCTATGTTCTCAGCCTTTCTTCGCATATTCAGGGTCGAAGGCTTGATGGCTCATGGATAGTCGGTGGGCGTATTCCGACGGGTTTCACTGTGACACGGATTGTAGGCCTCTCTGAAGGGTCCCCATGGGCGGATTTTGGATTCGGGACCTGTAGTGCTCTCACACTTGTATCCTGCCTCAGGCAAGCATTTCCCGAAGGTTGTGATTGGGTAGCGGATGATGAGCTCAGGAAACTGCATGAAACTGCTATGACAATTAAGCCCTCTATATTCTGATAAGACTTCAAAACCCTTTGTCAGGAATCCTTAATGAAAGACTGGAGTCTTCGGGTACATCTTCGGCATTCCCAGCAGGTTGAGTATTGAGGGGATTTAAGCTGTTCATTGATTTAGAGTCCTCCGTTAAAGCTTTGTGGCCACAGCTTCCGGGACTGCTTGATCCCTAAACCCTAAACCCTAATTTGAACTTCATCTCTTTTCCCTTCCGATTAATGCGACACCCGAAGCGACAGCCAACCTTAAGCGACCCTCAGAGTCTATGTAACTATACCATATATCGTAGATAGTGGGATTATATGTATGTATACAAACTCCCCTGATGCCTAAGCATCTACTTTGTAGCTACGCGGAACTTCGGTCATTTCTTCTACCTTTGGTGGCTTGTGCCACTCCGTGGTGTTCCGACCATGCTCATTGTAACTTGTCCATCCACCATATGGGAGTTTCCGAAAATTAGGGTACCTTATTTTGGGTCCTTATAATAAGGATCCTACTATGTAGGGTCCTATATTATGGTCCCCTATTTTCGGAAACTCCCATTTTTGCCAATGCCACTAGCAACAGTGGCATTGCGAGTCTGACTCTGGACTGCCCCACGAATGCTGTATGCCCTAAGCCCACATGCTGGCTACGCTGGTGATCCTGAACAGCATGGTGGTATTGAGTTATGAAGAACTTCGACAGTCGGGCTTAAAGTTGAATCCTAAGCCGAAACCTCGGTTCTTATGGTTATCACCCTAAGCCCTGAGCCCTGGCAGAAAACTATACTTTACACACATATATACCCTACCTAACTTGCATCGCAAGAGAGGTTTGGCTGCAGCATTTCGAGAAAGTCGTGAAGCGAGCCGGATCAGATAAGCCCATTGCAGGCTCTTTGATCTTGCGCTTTCAATGGGATCGGGTCTTGGGGTTTAGGATGTAGGTTGTTTGCGGTTCAATCTAGGTGTGCTTGTGTAGTAAGGATGTCACTATGGTGTTGTTTATCAACAGTTCATGATCTACGTACTTTAAGCCATCCAGCATCGGGAGGCTTGCTTGGTTGGGTTTCCAGATTTGCAGCTGAGGGCCGCTGGTAACCCCTCCTAAATTCTCTAAACCTCTAACTATTAAGGGTACTTGGAACTGAGTTTTCAGGTTACTATAATCCCTGTACGAAACTTGCCGTGCTTGCAAATAGCAGTGCCAGCAACTACGAGAGCCATCTTGAGCCGAAAAGCCTCACCCACTATGTATTTCAGGGGCTTCAGGGCGTAGACCTTGAGAGTTGGAGGTTTTTGCAATGCCAAAATTTTGTGGTTTTCTTATTTTGTTAGTAAGGCTTCTGTACCCTATTACATCTGGCGTTTATCTACCATATCCCTACAAAAGGAAGGAGTGTTGGGCTCCTTACCCTAAACCCTAACACCCCTAAACCCTAAACCCTCGAACGCCATGCCAGCCTTGAGCCGAGTGTGTGAGTCGGAAAATACAAACTAGGTAGGCCGTCGGGACATTTTATATTTCCCCTTATTGAGCTTAAGAGGATCTTACTTACAAATGTTTTTCAGAGGCTTTGAGGGGCCAACCTAGCATAGCTTCTATCCCACAGCAGGGCATCCCATCGGTGCTGTGGTCGAAGTCGCACCCTTCGCCCATAAACTTCGGCCCTACCGTCTCCCGGAATTGTTGTGGTTCAGGGTTTAGGGGTTTAGTGTTTAGGTTTACCTTTTTTGGTGGGGTTTACCGGTTTAGGGCTTGGGGTTATAAGCTCTTTTTTTGGGTTGAAAATCTACGCGTTAGGAATACAACAACGAGGTCCCGAGGTCGGCCAGCCTTTCGTCTCGGTTTGTGGTTAGGATCCTATAACAAGAACAAATAATAATAGTAATAATAATAATAAAAAAAATAATTGCAGATATATATATATATAATATACACATATCTATATATATATATATTTCATTATTTATATTTAAGAATGGGGTGAACCAAGAAAGGAACTACAATGGATACTAGAGGAAGAGTAGAGGTATCATTGGGGGGTCAAGGCAAGTCCGAAGCCGGGGTCGGAGGTGGAAGCGGCATCACCTACGCCGATTTCATGCTGCCTCTTTGGTCGGATCAGCTTCGTTCTCGAACTGTACACCCGGGTGTTTTTGTTGGTTCAGGGTATAGGGTGTCAGGTTTATTTTAGGGTTTCGGTCTCTTCGAGGAATTTGTTTTCTCGCCTGGAGTTCAGGGTAACTGTTGGAAACCCGGTTCCACTTTTGTGAGGCCACTCACTCGACCAAGTGGTTTACCACGCGGTGGGGTGGTCTTGGATGTACAGTGTTACAGTGTTACAGGGCTGAAGACGATTTAAAGCATAATACCCTAAACCCTAAACCTTAAGCCTCATAAGCTTGTAGATGCACGTTGGTTGGATTCATGAACGAGGGGTTCAAGCTTTGAGAATGAATGGCCTGTAGGCCTCAGGGACTTTAGGGTTCAGGGTAGGGTCTAACTAGACTAGCCTAAACTCTGAACCATAAATCCTAAACCCTAAACCCTGATGCGTGGGTAGAAACAAGGAGCTCAAGAAATGTAACTTCTAAGCCTCCGGGCCCGGCAAACTCCCCCTGATCCTTCAAGTGCATAAGCCCTATCCCGAAGGCTCCAAGGGGGCCTAGTAAGTAGGTGCTTGGGTTAAGGATAGGTGCATTGTGGGTTACTATCTGGGAGAGTGTTTGATAATCATGTACTTGGACAGATACTTCCCAAAACCCCCAAACCTTAAAAGCCCTTTCGAGGGAAGCTTTGGGGTTGAGTTTGTTTCTTTCGGTAGTTTCCGAAGAGTCTCCTGACGAGAGGCTCGTTTGGGTCTCCCAGGTCACTAGGACTCCGAGGAGCCAGAAGGTTACCTGGAGAGGTACTAAAAACTCACCTCTCCACCCTAACCCCAGACCCCTAAAACTCAGAAAACCTGATTCTTAGAGCCTGCGGACGCCTTACTTCAAGTCGATCAGTGTTCACTGGAAGTCCGAACACCCCCACGCTCCTAAGAACCCGGTCTTTCGCATCTCTGGACCTTTCTGTAAGAAAACTATCGCGGGTTTAGGGTTTAGGCAACTGGGGTCAAGTATACAGGGCTAGTGCGTTGAGGTTGGGGTTATATATCGTTAGGGCTGAGGGCATGAGAGTTTAAAGAGTTTGGGGTCATAACAACTGCCATACGAAGTTGGAAGTCTATGAAGTCTATGGACCTCAAGCCCTAAAATATACATGTGAGTGTACCGGCACACATCGTAGAGTTTCCGGTTTCCAATTGCGGGGTTTTCGAACATTATTGAAAGCCGGAGTAATTGTATTACATGGTAATGGCCATGGTGTTCCGGGCTCCTGAAGTAGTTATAGTCGAAAAAGACAGAGCCACCCACGTTGACTACAGAGGCCTCTAGATTAGGGCTTCTTGGTCCCAAACCCTAAACGCCAAACCCTAAACCCTTGTCCGAAGTGTGAGAGCGCAAACCCTAAACCCTAAATCCCAAACCCGAAACCCCAAACCCTAACCCCTAAACCCCAAACCCTATCCCCTAAACCCCGAAACCCTAACCCCTAAGTGGGAAAAAAACCTCGCTTGTAGGCATTGCTCGCAGCCATGCGAGAGGGAAGCCCTGAAGCCTGAACCCTTTAAACCCTGAAGCGTTTAAACCCTAAACCCTAAACCCCAAGCCCTAAACCCTGAACCCTAAACCCTCTAAACCCCAAACCCCAAACCCCAAACCCTAAACCCTAAACCACAAACCCTATAAACCCTATAAACCCTAAACCTCAACATAAAGAGTTTCCAGTCCTCAGGTTTCATGCCCTGGATGCCGCTTGGTGATGTATCAGGCTCGAGGGCTGAGGGATTAGGGTTTGGGGGTTTAGGGTTAGGGGATGGTTTGGGGTTTCGGGTTTGCGGTTGGGGTGTTTAGGATTTAGGGGGCTTAGGGTTTTGGGGTTTTGGGTGCTTAGGGTTTTGGGGTTTAGGGGGCTTAGGGCTTAAAGACTTGGGGCTTTGGCTGGCTTTAGTACGATTTGGCCATGACGCAAACATCTCACGAATGCCACCTGCTGGACAGGTCGGTGCCCGGTCTGTTGCGCATGTTCCCTGCCTTCGGAAGCGCCGGAAAATCCGATTTGGGAAGCCTCGTGGGCGTAACTACCAGACCCTATACAGCTGGAAAAGCTTCGTAAAGAAAGACTTAGGCTTTAGGGTTTAGGCTAGCCTTCATCCCTAATCTCGAATATCTCTGAATCTCAATCCCCACAACCTCGTCTGGCATGTCCGACCGGGAGCGCCGAAGCTTCTAAGCTCCACTAACGTTAAACTCTAGACCCTTAATCCAAGCTCTAAAACCCCCGCCCCAAAGTCTAAACCTAACCTCTATAAAGTCTCAGCCCAAACTCTCAACCCCAAGCCTCAAACTCAAAAACCCTCAACCCCTAAACTCACTCTAAACCCTAAGAGCCCTAAAGTCCTAAAGCCCTCAGCCATTTTCCTCACAATCTAAGGCCACCGAGGCCCAGCCTCTCGGATCCGATTCCGTGCCGGGGGGGGGGGCCTCGAGAGGTCGCCTTTGGAGTTCGGGTTGGGGGTTTAGGCTTTGGGGGTGTAGGGTTTAGGGGTTTAGGGTTTAGGGGTTTAGGTTTTAGGGTTTAGGGATGTTTAGGGGTTTTCGGGCTTAGGGTTTTGGGGTTTTAGGGGTTGTCGGTTGAGTCTGGGTTCAAGCAGGGGTTCTAGGGGTTTAGGGCTAAGGGATTTGTCGTGAGTTCCTCATAAGGGTTTCCCCTAAACCCTTACCCCTAAACCGTAAACCCTAAACTCCAAGCTGATGTGAGGGGTAGATGTGGACTTAGATGTGATGTGGATGAATTTAATCTGGGCTTTTGAGGCCTTCCTGTGCTGGTCAATGCACTAGTTCCTTCAGTATGGCTAGCGAATATGCTGGCTCTCGCCAATGAGCGGTCGTGGTACTCGAATCCTCGCCTGGCTTGCCCTAGTCGTGAGTGCTGAAACTCTAAGCTGAGCTTTGGGCGTGGGATTGGATGGTTTCCTTCACCGACCCACCCCCGCATCTCCTTGCTCTCAGAAAAGAGTCTACTTGCGCAAGGCGACTGTGTAAGGACTTTAAGGAAATCATATCCGGAAGCCCTAAAAACGGAAACTGTTCTCGAGTTGAGGCTTCTCCCCTAATTAGACTCTCGAGCCCGAGATCCTAAATATAGTAATTACCGGCAGTCTAAGCACTGCGAAAGTAAGTCCTAGGACGCCTTCAACTAAAGACTCTCTCTGAGGTTTAACACCGACTTCTATGGCCGCGCCTGGGATGCCGCAAGCATCCCGAATCTCAAGGCACCGGTCTCTGTTCAGGCTTTTTTTTTGTTTGGGGGCGGAGGGGAGGGAAACAGGAGTCTGAGCAATTACGAGTAGTATTCCCCAGGGTTCCTCTTCCTAAGTTTAGTCTAAAATCCACCCGACACCCTGAATCCTAAACCCTAAATCCTAAACCCTAAACCTATGTCTTTGGCTAAGATCTGCGGGAGCCGCTCATGCAGCCGGAAGGCGCGAATGTTAGAAACACAGAAACCACCTTGGTTGTTGCTGGATTTCGGGTTTAGGGATAGGGAAAATGGGATGTGAAGAATAGCAAGTATGACTCTCTTGGGGCTTCCTACATACAGGTATACAATGACATGCACCCGAACCCGAATCATAATATGTAGATTAAGGCCCCTATGGAGACACGTACCGGGTTTCCATTGCTGCATTTGCAATGCCTCGACACCGGTTTGGATATCCAATAAGGGGCTCAAGTTATCAACAACACTAATCCCTGGGCTTCCCATGTTACCCCACAGCCCGATTCATTTGTTGAGGCTCCTTTCATACTTGGAGCCTTGTTGCACAATTTACCCCCAGCCCGATTCCAATTACTCAGGCCCCTATACTTTGTAAACTTGAAGCCGGGTAGACTATATTGCCCCACGACCCTCTTCGAATACTTGAGGTCCCTATGTTACTTGGAGGCTTATCGCATATAACACCCCGCAGCCCTAGTCTAGTGAGGCACGTATATGGTTACTCAGGGCCATATAGCATATTATAGCCCACAGCCCTATGAGGTCCCTATATTCATTACTTGGAGCTTGCGAGCATACTATACCCTATAGCTCTACTCTGATAATTGAGACCCTCATCCTCTGTAGGGACTCCCAATTCTTCACATTCTCCACGCTCGCGAAGTCCGAAAGTCAGCATGTAGGAACAACTTGAAACCCAAGTATGCGCTCTATATAGGATGTGAAGCCACGCATCATGATCTTTGCGGCCGTTTCCAAGCGGGTGTTTGGGAACTCGCACGTGCAGCTGCATGCCTTTGGAGTCCAGCAGCCTTCTTTGCTTCAAGGTGGCCCGCCGTTCTGCGAGGCAGTGCTTGGCTACAAGCCTTTGGCTCCCGACACAGCAGACCAGGCCCGAGCCAGAAAAGATTTGAAACAGTGGAGACTGACGAGTATCAGAAATCTGATGCTCAAACTCGAGCAACAGAAGGCGGCCCTCGATAAGCTCTATCCAAGCACCTTCTGCTGAGCACCTGACCTTGGTCTCTGAGTACCTGAGCTTGGACGTCCTTTCCGAGTTCGCAATCACGGATTGCGTATTCTACATTTAGGTCCCACGTATTTATGGTAGACTATACTCCAATCGCGCACTATCAGTAGCTGAGAGCCACCTCTATGTGCATACTTTTAAGTGCCTATTGGTGGATAGCTGGGTAGGTACATAGACAGAGAGTGTCCTAACTAATTGTTCGGTAAAACCCTAGTGGACAGAGGGAGTCGTTGGTCTCCACCACAGCCAAAACCCTAATCTCTAAACCCTCTTGTGGCAGGCATACAAGAGCTGGGTTGCCAGCCGTCCACGTTTGCAAGTTGCTTGGTGTCTCATCAATTTGGGAGTTTTTGGGTTTAGGAAATGATTTGCTTTAGAAGTTTGAGGTTGTAGGGTGTGGGAGTTTTCGTGTGTAGGGCGTAGAGGTTTACTACTGGCTGGCAGTTTAGGGCTTGTGGTTAAGGATCCCGACAGCAGTTCAGGATTTGCCTCTTGAATCACACGTTGTTGTTGCCGGGTGAGGAATTTCAGTTTCAGGTAGTAAACGGCTTTTGGTGAATCTGAATTATACATATATATAATATATATATATATCTCTCTCTCTCTCTCTCTCTGTCTCTCTCTCTCTCTCTCTCTCTCTCTCTCATGCACACATATATGTTTAACATTTAACATGTCTTTTACCCTTCTCGCTCAACAGCATGAATGATTTAACTGGGTGGAAACCCCCTTCAAGCAACAACAATGGTCCAAACACCTAGCAATGATATACTCCCCTCACTACAAACCTCTATCACTACAGCCGCAAACCCAAGCAGAATTTCATCTGCTCCTTCGGAGCCTTCAACCCGTGTCAACCGGTCGAAAGCCCTTCTGAATCAAGAGGCAAATTCCTTGTAGAACCCTTAACGCTGTGGTCCTTCGGACTTTGGATGTCCATGTACCCAGATAGCATGCACTTCGGCCCCTATAACACTATAACTTCATGGACCACCAGGGTACGGTCCCGACAGGGGTCTGAAGGGTACACTCTTGGGGCACATTGTTTTCATAGAAAACAGAGTCTGCTCATTTCTCGCCTCGACCCGATGATCCCGGAACCCCAAGCCCAAGGCTACCGCTAAGCGAGCCGAAGCCGGTTAGGGCTTTAGGGTTTAGGGTTTTAGCGTTTAGTGCACTGCAGCCCCTCCTCAAAAACATGGTGTAGGGTCAGGATTAAAACCAAACTTGGATTATCTGCCACGAAGGAAAGGTGAGCATAAGGCTACAGTAGGGGATTTGTGGCGTCAGTGGCTTAAGGGCTTCCGCAGTAAGCCCCGAAGAGCCCGACAGCCCCAGCTTACGCAAAAAAACCCTCCAAGAAAGCCTATGGGTGTAAATGCCCAAACAGTAGGGTATCAGTTCCGACAATCCTCCCCAAAGGTGGAGATACTGAGATACTATTCTTGTCTTGCTCAGATCAGGTCGGGAGTCTGTGTTTTGGTTTCGAGTTGGCTTGGCCAGCCCTTGCACAAAGGCTTATGCAGACTACCCTGCGCCCTCCATCTCGCGAATTTCGTCCTCTGCCGAGTGCTACATACTATTGACTGGTCCTCGTTTTCTAGCATCTAAACTTACCCAAAGTCCTGAATCCCGAACCTAATAAGCCTAGGCCGAAAACTTTTATGGGGGTTTCCGAAAATAGGGGAACCTAATATAGTACCCTTAATAGTAGGATCCTTATTATAAGGACCCCAAAATAAGGTACCCTAATTTGCGGAAAGTCCCACATCCTCCTCGCGTTTGAGGAGTACTTTGCCTCAGAGCGACGCAAGCCCTGGGCGGGGGATTCGATGATGTGAGCCGCCGTAGTGCAGTGGCGAACCAAAAGGATCCAAGTCGTAGCACGATATACTCTAAGAATAGTATTCGGTTTAGGGCTGATAAGGGCTTAATTAGGGTTTAGTATCATGTATTCTGATTGGAGTATTGGTTCTAGTATTTGTTATGGTAGTATGTACTCTAAATACAGTAGTTATCAGAGTCAGTATAGTATATCCGACTGGGCCCAGATATCTACTAAGTAAAAAATCTACATTGCTACTTGGACCCTTTTGACGAGGTCTACGGACCAGTCACGAGTGGCAAGAAGTGATAAGAAGCGCAGAGAAAGTAGGTACGCCTATAATCAACCTGGCAATCCCTAAACCCTAAACCCAAAACCCTAAAACCCTAAAACCCTAAACCCTTACAAACGCAAAACCCTAAACCCTAAAAAACCCTATATAAACCCTAAACCCCAAACCCCCGTCTTTAAACATAGAGTCCTTGACATGGTGGCTAAGTAAGGACCATCACCAGATCGTGGCTCTTTCAGAGAAGCGGGGACTCTGTTGTACCCAAACCCCCCAGGTACCTACTATATAGGGCCCTGGGGGCTCTAGCACCCTATATTGTAGGTACTTGGGCGGTTAGGGGTAGGTTACCTGGGTTTGAGGTTTGGGGTTTAACTAGGGTTTATAGGGTTATAGGGTTAGGGTTTAGGGGTTTA